>CAXDID010000737.1:0-131751 GCA_963988835.1 Hexamita inflata
AGGTATTTCTACTTATTGAATGAGTTTTATGAATTCTTGTTTTCTAGTTGTACATTAATTCTTGGTTCTCGAGAACATATTGATTTCGATCAATGACACCTGATTATGAATGAAAATGTAGTATTCTTTAAATTATCAGGAAATATAATATTTGCTGAATTGAACGTCTACCATAGAACAAGACACGATGAGAATGAATTTATGATATAAATTTATATTATATACAATAAAATAGGCTAGAATTGAAAAGTAAACTAGCGGCTGGCAGTTATACTAACTTATAGCTAACGATCCGATCTGAATTGAATACTTGTCTATCTCACTATTAGCACTTCCTAGATTGTATTATCTCTCAATCGACTTTAAATTCTTTCCTTCATTTTTAGAAGTATTTCTCAAATCTCTTTATAATCGTTAAATCAGGGGAAGACGATGAATAGAAATGCAAAGGAAATACTTTAACTAATGTTGGTAACAATAATGAATTTTATGCATTTTACGTTCGCTTCAAATTTTGAACTTTGAGAAGTCAAACAAACTAATTGTTAGATGTAATACTAACTTCTACCAAACCAGCGATATACATGTAGAACTGCATCAAATATACAATTCCACGAATATCATAGATTGTATTATCTCTCTTTAATAACTTTTGTGCAGTTGATTTCAATCAATTTTAAATTCGTTTAACATCAATTGCGCATATTCTGGAGAACGACGGAATTCTGATGGTTTGTCTTTTCAACATTTCATATCTTTTAAATCACTTTCACACTAAATATCTTACTTCGTCTGCTGGCTCGTTGTGTACACCGATCGTTTGTTTTTGTATTATAGTATGTTTTCACACTACGAAAGATACTCAAGGCACTATTCAAAAATCACATTGTTGATACGCTATCCAAAAACATGTATTTGTCTACATAAACGTGTTCTCAGCCAACTAACATAAAAGCGTTCCACTTCAATTTGAATGAACGCAAATGAATTCACTCAAGCGCTATTCGAGTACCTGTCAGCCAGAGGCCTGCAGATCGCCTGTGACGCACAGCAGGTGCACGACGCCCTGGAGGCCATGAACGCGACCGAGCGGAGAGGCATCTGGGAGTTCGTCGGAAAGCAGCTCAGGGTGAACCCGTCAACTGCCCACAACTACTACCACAACACCTGGAGCATGCAGTTCTTCGACAACATCCAGCCTTACAGAGACGTCCTCAAGCAGATGGTCGCCAGAAACATGAAGCTCAGCAACTCCGAAATCGTCCAAAAATTTCTGAGCGCCTTTCCGGAGAAGAACTTCCTGAAGCACACCGTCCAGCAGATCGTGAGCATCCAGAAGCTGCGCAACAGCAAGAAGGAGAACAGCTTGACGCCTTCCGAATCCCAGTGCAACGTTTCTTCGTTTTAGAGCTCGTTCGAGGACAACGGGTACTCGGTCGACATCAGCCAGTGCGTCAGGTTTTTAGACGCCGTTTCGATGTGATGTATTAGTTTCTTTGCTATTTATATAATTAAAACCATTACAGTTACTGTAAAATCCCGACTAAGGTAGCCTTCGGAAATTTTTCTGAAAATCCTGAAGGCTACCTTAAATCAAATTATATAATTTGTTCTTTTTGATGTGAAAAATATTTAATTTTACTAAAATAATCTATATATGATATAATAGCACATATTAAAATATTATAACCACATTTACATGAAATTAAGAATAGTATTATTTATATTTTATTAATTCAACTTTTAACAAAATTTATTTAAGTAATATTTATTATAGTGCAGTTTTCTATTTAAATGATAGTATTTATTAAAGAATAAGCACTTCAAAACAATATTATATATTCTTGTTTGGAGTGGTGTCACTATAAAATGTATTATAATAACTATATATACAAAATACAATATTTGTAATAATATTTATGATATCAAATTAATAAATTGAAAATGAATCCATTTAACCCTAGTTTTGGCTGAAAATGCCAAAAAGTGCTCTAGAAAGCGAGTAAGGCTACCTTAGCCGGGATTTTACAGTATATGTTATTAAAATTTAAGAGTCAACAAGTACAAGCCAGAAATACTAATATTACAGAATTAACAATAGACGACCGAAGCGAGTTTTCGGGAGAAATATTTGTTTCAGAATGACTTTGTATTTTAATATCATATAAGACTATGTTTGTCTAGTATTTTATGCGGAACCATATTCCACTTCAAATGACAATGAAAGAAGATCTTCAATGATTTTAGATTGGCAATAGTAATATAGGTAGGAACCACTTATTCTCACGAGAAACACCAAAACTAACATATCCGAGTAAATAAAGTTTATAAAAGTTCCATGGCCTCAAACTAAGCTAGATACAAAATCCAAATTTTGCTGCTTGTTATTATTCAACTTAGCTAAAACTCAAAATCTAGACTGTTTATATCATAAAATACTGGTTTTCCACCTGATCCAGACTAGTTAAATAAATTAAAGAATTTATTACCTATTTAGTACAAGTTTGAAAAAGGGAATAAATATTTTTATTAAACTACAATAAGTGATATATTCGCTTACTAATTTAGAAAGGAATAACATTCTAGATTTAAAGCCACTTCTTCGTTTTATTATGTAAGATAGCAAAAACGTCTAATCTAAAATATTTAATTGAAACTACTATAATAATAAATTGAACGGTACTAGTTATCAATATAATAATAAACGTAGATAAAGTTTTCAATTAAGTCTACTGCTCAAGTTAGAAAAACTCAGTATTGATAATTTGTTCTGCTGGATATAATAGTTATACTAAAAGTAGTTTTTTGTAATCTTAGAACTGCAACTAATACATAATTACAATATAAGACTGACCTCGAAATTAATCTCAAGGATCCCATAAAATTAAACTTTAAATTTATGTTAACTTTACTAATTCAATTAATATCTAGTACTAATGTTATTATAATTAATATTAACTAACAAGTTGTATTATATCAGATTCCAGGTTAAATTTATAATAACTGGTGAAAATCGATTATTAATTATAACAAGTAAAGTTGAGTTCAAATGTAAAGTTGAACTTATAAAGTGGGGTATAATTAGTAGCACTATGTATGATAATATAACCCACGGATACTAAAATAGCTACTTGAAAACTTACTTCTAGAAAGATGAATAATTTAGTTCAACAATAAATTTGATGTGGAATTAATCTTCGATTATTGTAAAATACTAGCTTGGACTAGTAATAATGTTGCTTAGTTTTCCTTGGTTAATTGTACTCAATGATTTACAATGTAGTTAAAATACAGAATATCTGTGTATAGATGTACATAAATAGTAAATATAATTTTCCTTAATTTTGGTAATATTAAATAAGCTTTACTTAGTAATATAGATATGATATTGAATCATCATGGTATTGCGTATTAGTGGAGTTATAGTAGTAACATTGATATCTAATTTTTAGTATTATTCAAGCATTACAGATAGCTGAAGCAAAACCATTAGTATTTTGTCATTAACTAACAAGCATACAATAATTTATTAAAATATTAAATACATCTCACAAATACTACAAATTCTTCGTGGTAAAAAAATATGTTTAAAAATATCTTCAGTTAAGATACAGTGGCCAAAAATGCAAATATATTTCCACAATCCATGAATAGTTGTTACTGTAAGTACTAGTCCAGAGAACATTCTATTTAGAGAGATAACTAAAAATTTACTGTATCTTGAGTAGTGTGAAAATATAAGAAAAAAATCGATGGAAAAAATACTAGTGAATATATACTTATATATGTAGTTTTAATATAATTCAAATCCAAGACAATTTTTGTCCAGGATGGGGACGCTCGGTCGTCTATTGTTAACACGATTTTATAATTAATCTCATAAATGGGAAAATTAACGTTAATGTGTACTTTTTCATTATGCATGGGATTTCTAACGTTATTTGAGTTAATAATTTTATCTTAACGTTGTTATTTCTTTATTTAAAATTATTCTATTTTTGCAAATTTTGTAAATTTACTTCAGTTTTTAATTTAAGAATCATTTAATATACTTTTACATATAATGCTTTACATTAACGTCTATATTGATCATACTAAGTGAATTAATTGAATTTTACTTCAAAATAATGCTATCAAGACTCAAAATTAGATCAGTAACTTTATAACGTATGTTAGTAACGGGAAAATAACGGCGTTATTAAAAATCTCTCTAAAAGTTATTCTACACATGTATACTTTTTCATTTACATTTAAATACTGCTCATAAAAATAATTTAATATTATTATATGCTCTCAAGTCATTTTGCAATTTTCTTTATTGTCTCCGACGATTCTGAGAACTTTTTCTTTGCTGTCAAAAACCACGTCCATTTTGTCTAGTTCCATGAAAGGGGTGTTCGCGATTTGGTAGTTCGCGTGTTGCATTTGCAAGTTTATGTGTTCGAGAACTTCGTTTGCGCCTTCGAATTGCCCTTCGTAAATCTAAAACTGGAAGAAAATTTGGGTTATGTTGTGGGTGGCGGTGCCCGTTTTGTTCTTGATTGTGTCCTGTCTGATGTGAGTGAGCCCGTTCAGTTTCAGGTCGAATATTTGGCCGTCCAAAGTTTGAATTTGAACGTCTAAAACGGCCTGGACGTTGTAGAAAGTTACAGTTGGGGCCTTGGTTAGCTTGAAGCCTGGTTTGGAGTAGGCGTCGTGGTACTTGTGGAAGATGTAGAAGGCGTTGTTGAAGCCGGCCTCTGCAATCTCAAACGTCAATTGTTTGTTGAACAGATTGTCAGTCCTCTTAATTAACTTGTCCGCTGTGATGAACTCATCGCTGTAGTTGGCGGTGGAGTAAACGTAACCAGAGAAAACAACCACCATGTACCCGCGATGTGTTACTAAGCCATTTGTGTACCTGTCATCTTTAATAATGTTGGGATACTGCTAATAGGGCTCGAAATAGCCGTCAGATTTCATTAATTCGTTCATGATTTGAATAATGGACTGAATAATCACGTTTGAAATCACATCCGTTAACGAACTCTCAACTGCGCTTATAACTAGATCAATTAAAGACTAATAAATCCAGGAACTTCCGCCCTCCAAAAGAATTTGAAGCTTGTCAAAGGTTAAATCGGCTCGGTGCACGACCACCTTCAAATGGCCCGGGCATTCAACATAATCGCAATTAACTTCCAAAACAGCTCTTATAGCAGCTCCTTTGAGAAGAACCTTACCACTGCCTTAGTCATTTAAGTATGGATAACTCGATTGTTGGAACTTCCACTGTAATGATAATTCTAAATCAACATCATCTGCACCAGCACTCATCGGCAAACCTTCTGGAATATCAACGTTTAAATTTCCAACACGCAAATTTGCAAATTTGATATCACTTAGAATGAAATTTATCCTGGTAATACCCAAATCCAACTCAAATGAAAGATCTGGTATTGGAATTAATTAAGTATATGCCAAAGCTTCAGACATTGCACACTCCATAAATTTCTTCATACCAACCGCTGTTATCGTGAAAGACATAGCCGAATCCTATGGATGAAGCACTCTTGGATATGGAGGGCTTCCACATTCGGTAAGTAAAGTAAATATAACCGAGATCATAATTTAGAGGTGAAGAAAGATAATAATTCTACTCATAATAAAATATTACAAAAATGAAATTAAAAATGTAAAATACAGGTTTTATTGTATTGTAATGTAAATATTTTGATTGAAAGTATTTGTTATACTGCGTAATATTATCTCAGCATTCTAGTATTAATCAATTAATATACTACTAAACTATAATGTATACATATGTAATTGGCTTACCGACAAATAAGTATGATTTGATTTGAAATTTTTAAATTGAAAATGAAATGTTATTAAAATGTTGTAATAATAATAAAATATTTTCTCCTTTTATTAAAAAATGCTCATCGTGCATTAACCTAGATTTCAAAGGATAATAACCTAAAATATCTCTGAAACCAATAGATAACGAAGTAAAATAACAATATATGCAGTTTAAATGAGTCTATCATGTCAACTCTATAACTATAAAGTTAATGATGTGTATTAGTAGCTATATATGTTACTTAATGATATATTATTATTAAATAAAGATCACTGGTGATTATATAACTAATTTAGATGTGTATTATGTATTTGTAAATATCAAAAAATTATGCAAGCTGTCATTTAGGTAAGATTGTAATATTATGAAACACATTATTTACTAATTATATAGTTTATATAATGCATTATATTATAAAATGTATTGTGCTCATTGTTGTGTAGACTAAATGCTTAATGAAATGTATTATTTTTTGTATTTATCACTTGGTTATCATGAACTTATATATTTATATTAAATATTATTACATATATTTTCTGTTTATATCACATATTTGATTGATTTTTATATTATATAAGAACATTTGTTGAGTTTAACAACTTCTTTGATCATTTGTACAAATCAATGAATTAATAGATTTCATTTTGAAGTGGTTATATAATATTATATCGCTAATTGTAATTCTAGCTTATTTTAATTTTAGAAGAATAGAACCTCACCGAATCATACTTCTGTGTCGGAAAGCCATGTAATTCATATGTACATATACACATATTAAACAAGAAATATGCACAGATTAGTACATATAAAACAGAAAATGGATTATAATCAACTTCGATAATGCAGGTTGTTACTAACAACCTGTATTGTATTATCGTAACAACTTTTGTTATATAGGTTGATATTGAACGATCAACATATATTCTCTTAATCTCATTTAACGTAACAAACTTTTGATTAGGTCAAATGACAAAAGTGTTTTCAATAAATGGAATGTCATGTTTTTAGTTTTGATTTCAAGGTCAATAACATTCCATAACTATCAATAATATTTGAATTAATGATGTTTATACACCACTTCACGATGGAAAGAATATAAACATTCAACATGAAAAACAAATCCATAAACTCTTTTATTAGAGAAAATAATAACAGTATTAAAGACTAGTAATAAGGAATATATAGTAATATTCCACTATTTCCATGGAGTGACGTATTCATTGGATGTAATATTGGAAAATCATATGTGCGTGTTGAAATAGAATGAAGATGTATAGATTGCATATTATAATGCATTATATAGTTTAATGATACTTACAATAGGAAACGGACAATCGGTTGTTTGCTGTTTAAAAATATGTTTATAACAATAGTGTAAATCAACGATCAGTAAACAGATAACTAGTTTTATTTTAATGACAAAGATTAAATATATACTGTATTAGTCCTATATATCCAAATCATAGTATTATGTTTATATTTCAAATTTTTCAATTACTGTTTTAAAGCTTTATACATGAGAATTAATACATAAAATTCTTGAGCAATTTGAGTTCTTATTATTTTTTATATATATCGGCTCACTCTTTTGGTACATCTCAAAAACATCCACTCAATAATCAATTACTTCAATCACAAGAAACATTAAAAAATGATGTATTCATTTTAACGCGTTCTTTACTCCTGTACATAAAGGACTCTATATTTTCAGTGTTAATTATTTGAGATGTCATCAAATTATTTTTTTATTTATTTTTTATAATCTTTTATAAACGATTAAACATTCAATTGGAATCGTTTAATTTGAAATTATTTGAAAGAGCAGTTTTCACTCCACGTCAACGCAAACGACTTCGTCCAAACCTCTGATTTCGTTACCGCTCTGAACTGCCCAGTTCGCCATTTTGATGATTCCACTCCCCGTGCATGAAATTTTAAGGTTCACCTCTCCCGTGATGAGCTTCGAACTCGGTTCCCGTTTAAGGCCTTCGAGGTTAAGTTCTCTCAGAACTATGGAGTGGTCCATAATACTTAAGGGGCCTTCTGCAAGTTTTAGAATTTGGATGTTGTGCGGGGCTATGAACTGGAACTTTAACTCAAGAATATTATTCGATTTAACGTGTTACAAGCCCGGACCCTTTAAAAAGAAGTTCTAAGGCTTTATATCGTAGTCCTGAGCGCGGAGGAGCTAGAAGGACTAACGGGGGCTGATTATCGCCTTGGTTGGGATCTCATGGCGCTTGTACACCTTGTTCACGGTCTCAGACTGTGTTATTAATGACTCTGGAGCGGGAATCTTGAGTAAAGGAGCCGTGATGTTGTTTTTCTTCTTGTACATCTCGTAAAACTCGATGTCCTCATCAGGCATGGTGCACTGAGCAATAAACTTGTTATCAATCACAATATTTTAATCAGCTTTCACAGATAACTGAGAGAAATAACGCATATCCGTTTACGATACAACAAATATGTTCTTTGTATATACACGCATTGAAATAATCTGATTGTGTAGAATACCAGAACTCTGATAAGAAACGATGATGTTAATCAACGCAGTCTCTCCTACATCTTTGCTGGCCATAACAGCAAAATTTGTGGTTAAAACCTACCCCGATGCAATCGGTTTATTAGCCAAAAGTCTTATGTTTTCAAAATAAATAGTTTTGTTAACTGGATCTTAAATTTAAACTGTTGCTTTCTCTACCACAACATTATTAATTGGCTTCAACTGCACTATTAACGCAAATTATTTTTATTTTGGAATTTTAACGCTTTTATCATCTTGTTTTAGGACTTGATATTTAATAAAGTTTAGCATAAAACATGATTGGTGTGGTATCAATATTTTCAACATACTAATTTAAATGTATTATATTTAGTAATTTACAATCTCAGAAGATGAGGTATGATATTGAGATTAGTGGTAGCTTTTTTGTTAATTAGTGGATTGATATAATTTATGAGATTAAGATGGAATGATTAAACTGAGCCTTAGTATTGATGACAAGGTAACAGCGTTTTTAAGATATTGATTACTGTTTTTGGTTTCGATACTCTAAAATGAGATATTTACAAATTGAAGGAATCATATAATGAATAAATAAGGAATGTGTATTAAAATATGTAATTAAATAGATATTTAATTAATTTAATTAATAACGTATTTATCCACTATATTTCAATGAATTATTTTTATTAATACTAGCTAAATAGTAAGAATTACGACAAAAATATAATATGTAACACTACGATTTTTTAGTTATTGAATAAAAACTATTTGAATATTGATGTTTGTGATATTTTCGTAATTTTTGGAGATTTATACGTTATTTCATACGTGGAATATTATCCTAACGGATAAGCTCACTAATTTATTAATTTCAAATATGATGGTACCAAATACCATCTAAATCGTAATTATAATAAATTATTAGCTCTGGAATTTCTGCAAATAATTAAATTTTAGATATAGTATTAACTACTGAAAATTATTTAATTGTTCATGATGAAGTGGAAATATATTAAAATACAGTAAATAATATAACATATTATTTCGTGCAATAAAAGTCAAAATTTGCAAAATCAAATGAATGATATTAATATAATTGATGAAGAAGACCATAATATTTAGTATACTGTCATGAAACAGTTTCTTATAGGCTATAATAATAAGCATATGCATGAAATTAAGATTGACATTGTATTTTAGTTAAAACATAGTTTACACTGTATTTCTTTCATCGATCATTTGATAACAAGTGAGAAACATCTTGAAAGTTCCCGTAACTCTGAGATAGTAACTATTGGCAAGTAGTATAATTGACATAAAAATTAAATTACTTTTCATACGTGGGAAGTATTACAAACCTAAAACATTTGGTTATGATTTTTCAAAATATTTAGATTTTTGATCGATAAAGAAATATAGCACTAATTATAAATAATTATGATGTTTATATAGCTTTTTAGGCTAGTTTGATATCATAAATGAAGTCTTTTCTATTTTGTATATATTTGGCGGAAATTAATTTAATGAATTTCTAATCATGATTAAACATGTGGAAATATATTATTATTCCATATATTAATATATGTGATCATAATTATTTATCATTTCCACTTTAACTATTAAATTAATATAAATTTTAATATTTAGTTCAAATAGCATCGTCAATGTTAATCCTTTAAATGTGTGAATACTGTTTACTTATCTAACTAATATTATACATAGAATTAATTTTCATACGCTAGAATTTTTTAAATATTTAGTACATATAAAATATATTTGATTTGATCATCATCAATACATTTACAAGTCTATATTAATTATAGTATGATATACATTTAGTAATTAATCGTTGTTGATGAAATTAGTATTCTATATTATTTCAATACTTTAGAATTAAATTCAAGATAATTATTGTAATTGACTTTAAATCTCAAGTTGCTATAATATATAGTTCTATATACAACTAATACTAATACATACTTATATACTTCATTTATCTCTTGTAGATCAAATTATTATGATCACAAAAATATACTAAATTATGAATATATTTAGTGAAGAAGAGTAAGTGAAGTAAAATCATAAGAGATTCATATATCTATATATGTTAACAACATAATACTTTGTTATGACCCAAAACAATTTTCATTCCCAAAATGATGAAAGCTAAATCAGTTATGATGATAGAAATGATGCGTAGAATTTTATTGAAAGTTTATATTAATGCGATATAACTCATAAATCTTCCATACAGCAATAATCTCACACGCCGCTAACAGATTGGAATAGTTGTAAATTTGAAGAAATAGTGGAATTTTAACTTATGTTTATATTCATTACAGTTTAAAGTACTACGGGTTCATAATGTAATAATAGTAGTATTTAGTAATGTTTGTTTTATCTTTATGAAGGAATCCATAGACTATTATTACTTCTTGTTTTAAGTTTAAAATTTGATTCATTTTTGTATATTGGTTGAAATACACGAAATATTATAATTTTAATTGTATATTATTAATATTTATAATAATTCTAAAATTAAAATAATTTTTATTAATACACTCCAAACACATAGTGTTACGTACTATACAAAAATAAAATATTATAAAAAATAAGTTTTAATAATATTTTGGCTGGTTTGTGATTATAATTTTTGTTTGAATTTCATGTCAAATAATTCGTAAGTGTACAGTATGTATTTATTAAATACATTTTACTGAAGTGGAGAAATATTATTACTATTTTTAGTTACTATTATCTAAAAATAGAATCGTAATAACCAAGGGTGTGTCATAAACTGAGCCAAGAATGTAAGTCTGGTAAGAAACACACGGATGATACGACACAAATGGATTCCCATATAGATCGGATTCGCATGGACTTCCTATACAGAAGACTGAGCTAGTATAAACGAATGTTAAGTGAAAAGATATTAATAAATAACAAATAAAATAATGCTTTAATATTTTTCACAACAATATCAATTATATGCAAATGTTCCACAATAATAGTTCGGGTACTCAGTGTATTAAGAGAGCATATTTTCAGAAAGACAAAATTTCGAACTACCTTTATCTTAACAACACATTTTCAAATTCGGGCAATATCCATCAATATAATTATAATTAACATTAATTCTTTTTAACATTAAGCACCAAAATGCTCCATTAATATTTTATCCAGCTTAATTCTTCAAAGCTTAAATTTCAGCGCTTTGGGCAGTATTCACGTTGATTATGTTATTAATTTACCCGTTCATAGCATTAATTGACCCATTTATTCCAGAAATTTAGTTTAATACGCTAAAATTTAGTAAATTTATATTATAATTAGTGAACAATAATTATTATTTCTATGTTTCAAGCTGCTGCCAAATTGAAGAATTAAGAGCTGTAATTATTGTTGTAGTGTTATCAAATAATTATAATAGCGATTAGTTAACATCATTTATTTAATGTGTTAATTATTAAGCTTGTTACGCCATATTATCTTGTAAATATGATGTATTACGCAATAAATTATTTTCAGTTTGTAGCATATTTCTATCTTATTAACACTAGATTTCTGAAATATTGTTCAAAAGTTGTTATTCTAAGTAGACATCACTTTGATTTAGTAATTTGAGCTAGAATAGAATATCAACACATTAATTACCATCTAATAAGTATCCTTAACTACATTCACATGTAAATCCATTAAAATAGAATGGTAAAATACACATTATAGTAAAGTTCAATTATTAAACTCCGAATTACAATGAATGTTCACACAATCCATATACAATAATTTATTGATTATTACACAACTAACAATTTATCTGAGGTTATTGAGACATTTAAAGCATATTTAAATCATTGACGATATTAATAATATTTGTGCATAATCTCAATTAATGTACATTTATTTCTATTTAATATTATAGTTATGCAATGAGATTCGTATTTTGTGAGTTCTAATTGAAATCATAACCTGTTACGTTTGTATCACTAATTACAAAATTTATCTGCGTATTTACATTCAAAATAATACCGCTACTCAAAGAGCTATTAAATCTAAATTATATTTGAGTAGCACTAATACTCACAGTATTTAAAGCTTATTACATTACCGTAGATAAATATTATCCGTTAGCTATGAACATGATGGTTGAATTAGAAAGATCTAGATCACATTTTTAACAGATAAGAGATCCATAAACGATAGAAAATAATACAGTGACATTTATTAACGATTAGAATATTTATTATTTGTCATCTTATAATCCAAAAATGGCAAAGTATGTAATATCATTCACATTTATGCTAATACTTGTTTCTTTAACTTAGTCATTAAATATAAATATACTACTAGACTTTTATGAAATTATTATACTATTATTTATGTACAATTTGTTAAGTTTATGTGTTTTTAAACAATAATTGTGTTGTTTATTATCAACCATTAATGATGAATCACATAAATTATGATTAAGGTTATTGTTTATAATTTGAAATATGATTATAGAACATATCATTGTTAAATAAATATATCATAAATAAGCTTAAGACATAATTTGAAAAAATTGTTGTCAAATAAGAAACAGATGAATGTCTGTTTATAGGATCTGAATACTATTACACCTGTATCGTATTAATTTAGTCAAATTCTAATATTGCCATGTAAAAAATAATTTACAGACAAGTCAATTTATTTATATTCAATTAAGATTGTGATAACCTGCTTTCGAAAATTTATTCGCTTACTTGATTGGCAATATTAGGCAATATTATTTCAACACTGGTTTTGATGGAGTGAAATTTAAAAGTGAACTATATACAACATCTCACTAGTACATATAACATATTGATTTTACTATACATTCTATTTAATTTTTTCGAAAACCTCGGGTTTTAAAGATTAAAAGTACAGTACTTATTACAATAGATTGAAAAAATAATTTTAAATGATGGTGTGAGACTGGCTTTAAAATATAGTATTACTTACTTTATACTTGTATTAAAATATATTTCACCTACCCTGTTTTGCACCTTGATTTACTACTACATCAATGAATATAATTTACGGATCTCTGTTTACGAGTTGAATATGATTCAAGTCCAAATGTTCATAAATATTAGCTGGCACTATAGACAATCTTTATGCACTATATTAGTCAGAGAATGTTTCGACTCATTCTCAACTTCACTTTGGTCATTCTTGAGAAGTAATAATTAAAGATAATATTATGCCATCTTATTCTTGACAATGTAAAAAGTTAAAGCTGTAACGATCGACTTTGTAGCTCAAACCAAACTTTAGTTTGAATCAACAAAATGTTCAAAACCTTGGTGTGGAATAAAATACAATTTGTAGCCAATCCAGGTCTTGTTTCAATAGTATTATATAGAGTCATATTATAATTGAATTCTGTAGTGAGACCAGATTCCACTGAAGGAATTATCCGAATTAATTTATGTTGCTCCATTTTGCAACTCCTGCCTTGGTTGAGTTCTTAATTTACAGCGGCATGCTTTATTTTCTACCATTATATTACTTTTAATCAGAACTTCTTAATTTAAGCTTTGGACCAGATATTCAATTCTTCTCCGGTTTCTTTCTTAAGTCAAGTTAGAAAATTAAGACCAAGATAATCTTGGATTTTTTCTTCGGTGGAATTCGCTCTTTCATGGTGTACTTAACTTTAATACTTAATATAGTTGAAGCCTCGTACCAGGGTGGATGATTCATATGTTGAGCAAAATTCAACTTCCAGTCATTTTTATTGTTTCTGAAACTTTTGTGGTCAACTTTGACATGAAATATGCTCTTGCTTCTCCTTCTGATTTTCGGATTTCGATCAAATGCCAGTTCACTTTCTATACTACAAAGTTAGAAATGCTAATTCAGAATATTTTGTGAATTTGTTCAGGAGAATAGAAAACGGTTTGAGTTATAATACCCATGAATGTTTTTAAATAGGAAAATCAATTACTGACCAATGTATTGATATATGTATATCACGATATCTCCGTCTACATTTTGAAATTTAGAATATGATATTTGGAATATGATAAATTAAAAAATTATAGTACGGATAAATGTCAAGTATTAATACAGTGTAACAGAATTCCTTAATTCAGCAATTATAATATTCTTTCAATCTATTGTATAAGTACTGTATAAGTACTGTAATTGATTTTTAAAAGGCACTTATATCTGTTTAATTAAAATATAATACATGTGACCCATAATACTACAGAAATTTGTGTAAATAGCCAACATCACATCTCAGTGCATGTAACTTAACTGATTAATATTTACTTGATATTAAAAAGATGTTAAATCACACTTAGAACTAAATACATTAATGTTGTTATAAATGAGAAAGCAGAATCACTTAGATTGGAAATAAAGATGAAAACCATTTTAATAAACTGGAATATTATCAGCCACAAGTACATTATTAAAATATATATTATTTTTACTTGGCTAGTAAAATAACTAGTATATATTTATTTATTGCGTTTTGATGTATTGTTGGATTGTTGCTGTTGAGTGATTCATGTTATTTCTCTTCTCACTCGCTCATATTCCATGTCTTCAATTGTCTTCAATTAACAGTAACTATAATAAAAGTAAAAATATTTTGAATTGAAATAATGATGATATTTTTAATTAGTAATGATATTAGAAGAATAATTGTATATTGTACTAAATTATTAATTTGTTGTATTAAATACAAATTTAGATATTTTTTATAATTTTCAAATTTCTCTCTATGGATATAATAAATTATCACTATATCGATCGTAAATGGGAAAGAATAACTTAGCAACTTTAACAACTTTTTTGTTCAGGTTCTTCACCTGCGAACAGTTTTCCTTCAAAACGGCCTCAAAATTAGTTTCACAACAAATCAGGTTGTTCATAATCCAAAACAGTTCCAACCGTTTCAAATTCTTCAGAAAAAGCAACTGTTAAGAGTCTGCGATTCTTTTGTTGTCCAGGTACAAGTGAGTTAAGTTGGAGAGGTTTTGGAGGTGCTGGAGATCGGATATTTAGCAGTTCTAAGCTGTAATCGATTTCATCTAAAATAGCAGTTATATTGGCGCGAAATCTGAGATTAAGGTGCGCGAAACGTTCAGATGAGTTAGATTAGTTAATACCTGAATTCCTTCCAAAGAAAACAGCGGATTATCACTGATGCTCAACCTGAACGTAAACACTAGTTTGCCGAATTACTGCTGCAAATTGACCAAATTACGGCCGGAAAGATCCAACTCGGTGCCCTCGTCAGCGCGTTTTGATGTCTTCATCATATTGAGGTGGTATAATAACTGACTATTACAAATTATTAGATATTAGATACTATATCAAAATATTTTTAATTTCAGAGGAGATAGTGTTATTTCTAATTCAAATATCTATATAATTTAGTCCAGAGAAAAGTGTCATAACTTACGCTCTTATGCGTTTAATTTATTGATGTGAATATGAATATTTCTGATAAACAACCACGTAGAAATTCTAGAATCTATAAATTACTATATATTCATTCATGCTCAGGTGTCATTAATCGAAATCAACATGTTCTCGAGAATTATAAATCCAATAAATAAATTCAATAGTTGAAGTTCAATTCAGCAAATATTATATTTTCTGATAATTTTAAGAATACTACATTTTCATTCATAATCAGGTGTCATTGATCGAAAGCAATATGTTCTCGAGAAATAAGAATCCATTTACAACTAGAAAACAAGAATTCATAAACTCATTCAATAAGTTGAAACAACATTCAAAATACTAATCACTCCTGCATGCCACAGGCGGTTTGGAACAGCAGGCACTGGTCGATGGAGACGCTGAAGCCCTCGCTGCCTTCTGTCCGGGCCTCGCTGGCGTCCTCGGCCTTGGTCCTGTACTTGGCGATGTTGAAGACCTGCTGGAGCTGGCGGAGGTTGAACTGCTTTTCCGGGTGCCTGGCCACGAAGACCTGGATGGCCTCGCGGACCTCTTCTCCGCGCACCACGACCACCTCGCGCACAAGCTCCTGGATCTCGGACTTATATGGAGCCGGGCTCTCCGAGAACTGCTTCACCCAGGTGTTGTGATAGAAATTTTTGACTATGTTGGAGTCTACTCGGAGTTTTTGGCCGAGGAAAGCAAAGAATCCCTATTTCTCTGAAGAGTTGAGAGCGTTCAAAGTTTAATGGATTTAAAGTTGATTTGTTATATTAAAACCACGTTGGGCAAGGAACTGGCTCATGACGAACGGGAAGCGCTCCTTCCAACTCATATATGTGAAGTGGATAGTATATCTTATATCGGAAACATTGAACTGAAAATATGACATTAATATTAACCGTTCTGGTATATCATACATTATCTTACTAATTTCAGTTCTATTTGTAATCGATAACTATTTTGTTGTCGTAGTTGCATTTCAATTATTAAACTGAAATTTATAAAAGTTACTGTAAATATACAGAAGACGAGAACATATGCCGAATTAACGAATCAAAATTTTGATGACATTATTGCTTGACCAACTATACAGCTAGATTGAAGAAGATAATATACATATGAATATAATAGCGTTAACTCTAATACTATTTAAATATTATTCTACTTATAGTCAAACTAAATCTTGGAGATGTTGCCGTTATCATCAAAAAGCTTCACAATGTTTATATAATATATTCTGTTTGTTCAGAAGAGACCAAAGAAAAAAGATGGCCAGTGTAGTCGTAATTTAGGTTTGATGCATTTAATTTCTAGATAAATGTAGATACTAAAATGTTAGAAAATATATAAATTAGTTGTAAAATGTACAATTATTTCCTGCCAGTTAGCCGTACCAGTACCGTATTTAGTAAAATCGTTATTTTGGTTTCAGAAGAGATAGTGTAATTAATTTTGTCAATTATGTACATAGATATAAAAGTAACGATACTTCAAAAGAATCGGGTTCCACTTCAAATAAATGATTGCGAATTTCAATAAACTATTCTCACCAAGTATTAAAGTCGCACCAGCGCCGGTATTGTCTAGTAATTTAGATATATCGGAAACGAATGTGTTTTCTATTGGAAATAGAGGAAATTCCTTTATATACTCTTCAGTGAACGTGAGCCGAAACCCGCTCACTTCGTTGGACGGTATTCAGAGCTTCCGCAACCTTAGACAAATAACGTTAACACACACCAAAGTGACATCCTTAGCGCCACTTTCCGGCATCATTTCGCTCACGACCATCTCTGCTTCCAAATCCATGATAACAGATATCATGGGCCTTCAGACCCTGGTCAACCTGGAGGTGCTCTACCTGGACGGAAACAAAATCCAAGACATCGGGTAGTTCTGCGTCTTCTCTAACTTGAACAAGCTCCAGCGCCTGTGGATCCAGGACAACCCGGTGTGTTCAAACCAGGACTTCAACCCGGTTCTGCGCAAAGTGGTCTCCAGATCCATCAAGAACCTGAACGAACGCGTTCTCTCGGCCGACGAGCAGAAACAGTTCAGAGTTCCGGTTCCAGGTTCAACTCCAGTGGTAAAACCTTCAAAGCCGGTTGCTTCTTAGCCAATAGCAAGCTCACCCGGATTTCTGGTAAACGAAATAGCATAACTGAAGAACGAAAGCCGCGCGAATCTGGCAAAGTAGGAAGGAATTGAGAAGAGGCTGGACAGCATTGAAGGCATGCTGAAGGTGATTTTGGGCACCCTGGTGGGACCTGAAAATCTGTGAAACTTTTGCATTATATATTTAATTATTATCTCTTTGCGTATTAAAATATTTTGAATTTGAGGCGGAAATGTATATTTTGGTATTAAATTACTAATAATCAATATTTAACTTATTAATATCGAAAATAGTAGTACTTAATTTATCCGTTTCAAACGATATCACGAAATATTTTATCAATAAATCAATAATCAATTGTCGACAATCGCATTTTGGAACTGATAAGCCAGTACATGAACTTTAAAGGCTACGAAAACACATTAACCAAGAAGCAGGAGTTAGCTAAACATTTCGCACTCCACCGAGCTGAAATCTCAAAGCAAAAGCTGATCAAATGGTATCAGATAGACCAAGCGCTGGAAATGAAACGGTACTCCACTAAGTCATACGCGTACAAACGCTTTGTGGACGTTATTCTACCGGAGCTTCTTCCACCGTATCCAAAACAGATTCAAATCGACATTGAAAACTTCATAACCCAAAGAATTCAACTTGAGACGAGTATAAATAGCAAGTCTGAAACTGAATTCCGAAAAGAACTTGAGAAGGAAGTGAAAACGCGATTCAAATTGAAAGGAACTGACCCGCACCAGTTCAAGAAACAAGTTGATAGAAATAGGTACCTAATCCAGAAGCTCATTGTTTAGAAGAACATAGATGTTTTACATAACAAGTGATTGTAATCTACTTTTATTATAGTTATTTAAAATAACTTATTTTATGAAAATATCATATTTAATACATTTATTAACAAGAATATTTCAGTAACATAAAGAATGACGGACAGTTAAAACGAAGAAACTAATACATCACATCGAAACGGCGTCTAAAAACCTGACGCACTGGCTGATGTTGATCGAGTACCCGTTGTCCTCGAACGAGCTCTAAAACGAAGAAATGTTGCATTGGGATTCGGAAGGCGTCGTCAAGCTGTTCTCCTTCTTGCTGTTGCGCAGCTTCTGGATGCTTACGATCTGCTGGACGGTGTGCTTCAGGAAGTTCTTCTCCGGAAAGGCGCTCTGGAACTTCTGGACGATTTCGGAGTTGCTGAGCTTCATGTTTCTGGCGACCATCTGCTTGAGGACGTCTCTGTAGGGCTGGATGTTGTCGAAGAACTGCATGCTCCAGGTGTTGTGGTAGTAGTTGTGGGCCGTGGACGGGTTCACCCTGAGCCGCTTTCCGACGAACTCCCAGATGCCTCTCCGCTCGGTCGCGTTCATGGCCTCCAGGGCGTCGTGCACCTGCTGTGCGTCACAGGAGATCTGCAGGCCTCTGGCGGACAGGTACTCGAATAGCGCTTGAGTGAATTCATTTGCGTTCATTCAAATTGAAGTGGAACGCTTTTATGTTAGCTGGCTGAGAACACGTTTACGTAGACAAATACAAGTTTTTGGATCGCGTATCAACAATGTGATTTTTGAATAGTGCCTTGAGTAACTTTCGTAGTGTGAAAACATACTATAATACAAAAACAAACGATCGGTGTAGGCAACTAGCCATCAGACGAAGTAAAACATTTAGTGTGAAAGTGATTTGAAAGATATGAAATGTTGAAAGGACAAACCATCAGAATTCCGTCGTTCTCCAGAATATGCGCAATTGATGTTAAACGAATTTAAAATTGATTGAAATCAACTGCACGAAAGTTATTAAAGAGAGATAATACAATCTATGATATTCGTGGAATTGTATATTTGAGGCAGTTCTACATGTATATCGCTGGTTTGGTAGAAGTTAGTATCGCATCTAACAATTAGTTTGTTTGACTTCTCAAAGTTCAAAATTTGAAGCGAAAGTAAAATGCATAAAATTCATTATTGTTACCAACATTAGTTAAAGTATTTCCTCTGTATTTCTATTCATCGTCTTCCCCTGATTTAACGACTATTACGAGATTTTAGGAATACTTCTTAAAGTGAAGGAAAGAATTTAAAATCAATTGAGAGATAATACAATGTAGGAAGTGCTAATAGTTAGGTTGACAAGTATTTAATTCGGATTGGATCGTTCGCTATTAGTTAGTATAACTGCCGTTAGTTTACTTTTCCATTCTAGCCTATTTAATTGTATATAATATAAATATATATCATAAATTCATTCTCATCGTGTCTTCTTCAATGGTTGAAGTTCAATCCAGCAAATATTATATTTCCTGATAATTTTAAGAATACTACATTTTCATTCACAACCAGGTGCCATTGATCGAAAGTAATATGTTCTCGAAAAATAAGAATCCACTTACAAATATATAACAAGAATTCATAAAACTCATTCAATAAGTAGAAACAACTTTCAAAATACTAATCACTCCTGCATGCCACAGGCGGTTTGGAACAGCAGGCACTGATCGATGGAGACGCTGAAGCCCTCGCTGCCTTCGGTCCGGGCCTCGCTGGCGTCCTCGGCCTTGGTCCTGTACTTGGCGATGTTGAAGACCTGCTGGAGCTGGCGGAGGTTGAACTGCTTTTCCGGGTGCCTGGCCACGAAGACCTGGATGGCATCGCGTACCTCTTCTCCGCGCACCACGACCACTTCGCGCACGAGCTCCTGGATCTCGGATCTGTACGGAGCCGGGCTCTCCGAGAACTGCTTCACCCAGGTGTTGTGGTAGTAGTTCTTCACGTCGGCCGGAGTTACCGTCTTCAGCTGGCTGGCCACGAACTCGAAGATGCCGCGCTTCTGGGCGTTGGAGAGCTGGGAGATGGAGGCGAAGAGCTCCGGGCTGCGGCTGGACTGGCCCGCGAAGTACCGGGAGAGGAAGCGCTGGAGGAGCGCGGGGAACTGCTGCTGCCATGGAACGAGCATTCTTTTGGAGTGGAGACCCGAAGGCGGAGGAAAGTGCCGCGCGGGTGCCGGGAGACGAAAGTGCAAAAATCGACTTTGGATAGATGCCGTATAAAAGCAAATAATATCACATTTGAGTTGCGAAACAAACTATTAACAACAAGTTCAGACGCAAAGTCCCCTAAAATGTAGATAGTTTATTTATAAAGTTTATTTATGAAGCGCAGGATGGTACGGTGGAAAACAGAGAATGGTATAAAGAGAATTGTATAAAGTTTACAGGTTGAAATTTTTTAAGTTATCAATCTTTGTTATTTCAAACCTATACAATTCAAATGTGAAAAGTAGTATCGGTAGACAATTAAATAGATGTCATCATTAGCAACATTCAATCATATTTATCTGTTAAAGCAAAAACTCTATTTGAGTTATACTTTATGAATATTTTTACAAGTATTCCGTTATCTTCAACTTTTTTGATTTTAAATTAATGTATTATTTAAGCATTAATTTTAGGAAAGAAATAGGAGTGTTGATGGATCTCAAAGTACTAGCAGTTTTCAGCAATTCTGTTGTTGGCTATTTCTGGTTTCTTAAATCAAAGTATTAGCAGTATTGATGCTGTTTAATCGATTCGGAATCTATGATTTTGTTATTTATCGCACATAATCCTGATATTTATTTCAAATCCATAATAGGCTACAGATATACTACTAAATTCGAAGAAATATTAAAGTAAATTAGTTTAGTAAGTGGTCTTATAGCATCCAAGCTAATCAAATTACAAGATTCTAAATTTAATACCATCAGGTTTGTCAAATACTAAAGCGAGGTGATGTCAATATTTTTATTATCAAACATATGTAATTCTACTAAATTATCAAGGGATCTTAAGACTTCAGTACTACGAAGTTCACAGTTATTTAAACGAAGTGTAGTAAGTCTTGTCATCTAAGAAAGTGGACTAAAGTCAGTTATCCATTAATATAGAGCTAGATTTGTCAGTTTTTAAAATCTAAGAATTTCTTAGAAAAGTTCCTTTGATTCTAATATATTAGAAATATTATATATAACTAAAGTATAGAGATTTTCGATTTGAAAATCTTTTAGGCTTTAAATTCCACAATTCATTATTTGTAATGATTTTAGTGTCTGACTGTATAACTTTGGAATAATGTTTTTGCAACTTGTGAGCGTTAGTTTGTTTATTTATAAGTATTTCACGAAGTCCAAGCTTGTTAATTTTGAATCAAAATTGATTACAAGTGTTTCATCTTTAATTTAACTTTGATACATTTTTATTGTTGTCTTGTCGAATTCAGAAAGCATTTATGGTTCTTTGCTATGATTTGAAGTATCATTGTTTTTGTTTTCGCCGCAAGGTTATTTATTAGAATCTAGCATGAATTTGATGATTGGAGCGGATTTTATTTATTTGCTAAAACTGTGTTTCCTTCATGATAATAGTTGATTCAATTTCAACGCTATTTAACAACACAAAATATACTCGCACAAAGCAAAAACACGAAAACAAACAACAAAAATCTAATTACTACTTCATTTTATAAAGAATAACTAAACTTAACAATTTATAACTTAATAATTCATTTCTATGTTTATCAAACCAAACTAAATAAAATCCCGTTCAATTCAACAAATAATATAAATACATATAATAATATACTGAGGTCACGGGACCTAAGTTGCCAAGGAAAAAACGCATTTATTTCTTTCAATAGTGAGAATTGGACATTTCCTTTCTATATTTATTACTATTACAGTGGTGGGCCCTCGAAATGCTTTTTTGAATTAGGAAGAAGAATGAAGTTTATTATTTGAATCTTACTTATATCACTGCCCGGCTCAATAATGAGTGTGTTCTCCCTCCTCATCAATACACTCATTAACTCTATTTACTATTGATTTGTAAAGTGCTTCAATCACATCAAGGCCTGGTTGAGCCTTGGATAGCTGTGCTACAATAATTAACGTATATAACTCTGTATATACTTCAATAATAAGTTTCAACTTTACCTAACGTTGTATAATTTAACAATCAAGAAAATTGATTTCTCATTATGAAATGGAAGTGGAAGATCATAAGTAAAATAACTGTTGTTTTAGAGTAGCATCAATATATTATTTAATGCTGGGCCCGACTAACCCACTTGATTCCATTCTTCAAGAAACAAAAAGGCATTCATTATTTGTATTTTGAGAATGAAAGCGACTGTAACTACCTGAATTATAATTCTAATTAAGCGATGTACCCAAACTTCATCTTGAGCTCCCGGTTGAGATTGAAAGAAAAAGTCCTCCATTGTTTTTCGTGATTAAGAAATACCTAAAATCGTTCAGATTGACCCAGTTGAAGATGAACACCGAGGTCCTCTGCAGGTCCAGTGCTTGCGCTACTAGTTATAAATTACATATTGCGTCCGTATACCAATCATTGGATCCTCTTATTCTTTTCTCCAATCAGGCTTAACTACCATATATTTTCGAGATAAAATCTTTCATAAATTAGTTTTGTTGACTAAAACGTAGAAATTACACAGGGACATCTTAAACAAGTGATATAACTAGTTCAGATTGGTACAATATTTTATGAATTCATCCGTTGGACCCAGAAATGAAGAGAATATAAACGCTTCAGAACTGCCTAAGTTTGTTAAGTGAATTAGTTGACCTTCCCTAAACATCTTCTACCGCGTTTATTTTTGTCATTGCCGTCCTTTTAATGCATGTGGTAATTTCTATTTTTCCTTTTTGGAATATTAAATACCGACTTTGAATAGTCGATTATGGTCTAATACGATCGAAATCATATTTTTGGCCCTCTTGTGTTAATGAGTAGTTCATGAATAATCTCCAACTTGAGATTATTTATTGGAATTTGTCATCCGCATTAGAAGTGGCAAAATATTTTAATATATAATTACTCACATAGTAAACAAGAAAAAGCAATTCCACCTCCCATAACTGTACATATATAACCACATTGAGCTAATTTTTTAATTGTAAACCTCACACTTCAAAATGGAATTCGTAACATTCTTTCGATAGGATTTTGAGCATGGAACTACTGAAGCTCAAAAGTTTATATTTAACATTTAAAACGATTGGTTACAACGGGCTCCAAGACATCTCTACTATCAATATTTATAGAGCCTAGTTATGTTGCTTCTTATGTAAATGAATTCAGTTTAATTCAAATTTAACATCTGAAAATAGACAGAATTGTGTGAAGAACATTCGCTGAATAGTTTGGGTCGAGAGCATAAAATAAGTATTTCTTTACCCCTAGATAATACATTAATGAATGCTAACCTTTTTGATACGCTCTAATTTCTCAAATATTTTGGTGGTTAGTAGCCGAATTTTATGATAACAAGTATGGAATAAAAATAATGGGACGAATGGTGTTCAGAGGTGAGTTTAACTGTTAATACATACAATGATGTGCTAATAATTGGAATGTAACAGAGATTTACCTCTGGCAACTTAGGTCCCGTGACCTCAGTATATCTTTAATAAGAAAATTGAATTATATTTATTTTTAGATTGTAAAGATGGTCGAAATACTAATCACTCCTGCATGCCACATGCAGTTTGGAACAGCAGGCACTAGTCGATGGAGACGCTGAAGCCCTCGCTGCCTTCGGTCCGGGCCTCGCTGGCGTCCTCGGCCTTGGTCCTGTACTTGGCGATGTTGAAGACCTGCTGGAGCTGGCGGAGGTTGAACTGCTTTTCCGGGTGCCTGGCCACGAAGACCTGGATGGCATCGCGTACCTCTTCTCCGCGCACCACGACCACTTCGCGCACGAGCTCCTGGATCTCGGATCTGTACGGAGCCGGGCTCTCCGAGAACTGCTTCACCCAGGTGTTGTGGTAGTAGTTCTTCACGTCGGCCGGAGTTACCGTCTTCAGCTGGCTGGCCACGAACTCGAAGATGCCGCGCTTCTGGGCGTTGGAGAGCTGGGAGATGGAGGCGAAGAGCTCCGGGCTGCGGCTGGACTGGCCCGCGAAGTACCGGGAGAGGAAGCGCTGGAGGAGCGCGGGGAACTGCTGCTGCCATGGAACGAGCATTCTTTTGGAGTGGAGACCCGGCGGCGGAGGAAAGTGCCGCGCAGGTGCCGGGAGACAAAAGTGCAAAAATCGACTTTGGATTATTTTGTACCACGACTTTGGCTAGATGCCGAAAACCGTAGGAGTATCATAGATTCGAGTTCTGGCCAAAGACGGCGGGGGAGCAGGTGGATATGCCAGAAGCAAGGGTGGAGATCCAGAGCCTCCACGGAAGAATTGGAGAATCGAATAAATATATTGGAGAAGCAAGAACCGATCTCCAGTTGAGTGCTGGCCAGTACGGGCTCTATCTTCCTGTTCCATAGATGCCCGATAATATTAGATTATAGAGAACCAAGAATTAATTTACAAACAGAAAACAAGAATTCACGAAACTCATTCAATAAGTTGAAACGACTTTCAAAATACTAATCACTCCTGCATGCCACATGCGGTTTGGAACAGCAAGCACTGGTCGATGGAGACGCTGAAGCCCTCGCTGCCTTCTGTCCGGGCCTCGCTGGCGTCCTCGGCCTTGGTCCTGTACTTGGCGATGTTGAAGACCTGCTGGAGCTGGCGGAGGTTGAACTGCTTCTCCGGGTGCCTGGCCACGAAGACCTGGATGGCCTCGCGGACCTCTTCTCCGCGCACCACGACCACCTCGCGCACGAGCTCCTGGATCTCGGACTTATATGGAGCCGGGCTCTCCGAGAACTGCTTCACCCAGGTGTTGTGGTAGTAGTTCTTCACGTCGGCCGGGGTTACTGTCCTCAGCTGGCTGGCCACGAACTCGAAGATGCCGCGCTTCTGGGCGTTGGAGAGCTGGGAGATGGAGGCGAAGAGCTCCGGGCTGCGGCTGGACTGACCCGCGAAGTACCGGGAGAGGAAGCGCTGGAGGAGCGCGGGGAACTGCTGCTGCCATGGAACGAGCATTCTTTTGGAGTGGAGACCCGAAGGCGGAGGAAAGTGCCGCGCAGGTGCCGGGAGACAAAAGTGCAAAAATCGACTTTGGATTATTTTGTACCACGACTTTGGCTAGATGCCGAAAACCGTAGGAGTATCATAGATTCGAGTTCTGGCCAAAGACGGCGGGAGAGCAGGTGGATATGCCAGGAGCAAGGGTGGAGATCCAGAGCCTCCACGGAAGAATTGGAGAAACGAAGAAATATATTGGAGAATCGAAGAACCGATCTCTCGTTGAGTGCTGGCCAGTACGGGCTCTATCTTCCAGTTCAATAGATGCCCGATAATATTAGATTATAGAGAACCAAGAATTAATTTACAACTAGAAAACAAGAATTCATAAAACTCATTCAATAAGTTGAAACAACTTTCAAAATACTAATCACTCCTGCATGCCACAGGCGGTTTGGAACAGCAGGCACTGGTCGATGGAGACGCTGAAGCCCTCGCTGCCTTCGGTCCGGGCCTCGCTGGCGTCCTCGGCCTTGGTCCTGTACTTGGCGATGTTGAAGACCTGCTGGAGCTGGCGGAGGTTGAACTGCTTTTCCGGGTGCCTGGCCACGAAGACCCGGATGGCTTCTCGAACCTCTTCTCCGCGCACCACGACCACCTCGCGCACGAGCTCCTGGATCTCAGACTTATATGGAGCCGGGCTCTCCGAGAACTGCTTCACCCAGGTGTTGTGGTAGTAGTTCTTCACGTCGGCCGGGGTTACTGTCCTCAGCTGGCTGGCCACGAACTCGAAGATGCCGCGCTTCTGGGCGTTGGAGAGCTGGGAGATGGAGGCGAAGAGCTCCGGGCTGCGGCTGGACTGGCCCGCGAAGTACCGGGAGAGGAAGCGCTGGAGGAGCGCGGGGAACTGCTGCTGCCATGGAACGAGCATTCTTTTGGAGTGGAGACCTGGCGGCGGAGGAAAGTGTCGCGCAGGTGCCGGGAGACAAAAGTGCAAAAATCGACTTTGGATTATTTTGTACCACGACTTTGGCTAGATGCCGAAAACCGTAGGAGTATCATAGATTCGAGTTCTGACCAAAGGCGGCGGGGGAGCAGGTGGATATGCCAGAAGCAAGGGTGGAGATCCAGAGCCTCCACGGAAGAATTGGAGAAACGAAGAAATATATTGAAGAAGCGAAGAATCAGTCTCCCGTTGAGTGCTGGCCAGTACGGGCTCTATCTTCCAGTTTCATAGATGCTCGGTAATATTAGATTATAGAGAACCAAGAATCCTTTTACAAACAGAAAACAAGAATTCACGAAACTCATTCAATAAGTAGAAACAACTTTCAAAATACTAATCACTCCTGCATGCCACAGGCGGTTTGGAACAGCAGGCACTGGTCGATGGAGACGCTGAAGCCCTCGCTGCCTTCGGTCCGGGCCTCGCTGGCGTCCTCGGCCTTGGTCCTGTACTTGGCGATGTTGAACACCTGCTGGAGCTGGCGGAGGTTGAACTGCTTTTCCGGGTGCCTGGCCACGAAGACCTGGATGGCTTCTCGGACCTCTTCTCCGCGCACCACGACCACCTCGCGCACGAGCTCCTGGATCTCGGACTTATATGGAGCCGGGCTCTCCGAGAACTGCTTCACCCAGGTGTTGTGGTAGTAGTTCTTCACGTCGGCCGGGGCCACGCGCTGCAGCTGGCTGGCCACGAACTCGAAGATGCCGCGGCGCAGCGGGACTTTCAGGTCGTTGAAGGCGCGGTGCACCTCGGCGGGCTCGCTGGACAGGCCCGGGTAGAAGCGGAGCAGAAACTGCTGGAGGAGCTGCGGGACTTGCAAGTGCCAGTCGGAACTCATATTATGTTGGAGTGGACGGTCTTTCCGTTTCGCCGGTATACAGGGCTATATTGTAATCTAAATTATAAAACTTTTGGTTTTAGTTATTGTATCAGGAATTCTGTAACTGTATCAGAATGGATTTTCAATCAAAATTGGATTTCGTGCTGGACTCGCCGAGAGTGATTCCGGTATAGTATAAAACACTTTTCTCGGTTTTTAACTCGACCGTTACTGTATCAGAATTATGTGTGTTTGAATCAACTTTTGTGTGACTGTATCATGACGAAAAAATCGTCATATGCTAAAATGGTGCTCGATTGGCTTGGTTGCAGCATTGTGTTTAATAAACATTCAGTTTACAATATTTCAAAGTTATCAATACCGCATTTCGGATTTGATTCACCATTCTCTTTGATAACTAAGTGATGTTCTTTTGATTATTATGAATGTAGAAAATTCATCTCAAATATTATATAAATTATGATGTATTCTAAATCAATATATATGAACTGGTAACAACATCTTCCACATTTCTTGAATTAGTTTCTCGCCCAGTTCGGCCTCAGCCAAAATGAGCCGTTAAAAATATATTAAGTTCTAACTCGACTTTCTCCTGCTGAAAAACGAGGCCTTTTTGATTTCCTCAGCCAATAATTGAACGTTGAGCCCTCAACAATCAAAAACTTTTATCATAACACCTGGGTGAAGCAGTTCTCGGAGAGCCCGGCTCCGTACAGATCCGAGATCCAGGAGCTCGTGCGCGAGGTGGTCGTGGTACGCGGAGAAGAGGTCCGAGAAGCCATCCAGGTCTTCGTGGCCAGGCACCCGGAAAAGCAGTTCAACCTCCGCCAGCTCCAGCAGGTCTTCAACATCGCCAAGTACAGGACCAAGGCCGAGGACGCCAGCGAGGCCCGGACCGAAGGCAGCGAGGGCTTCAGCGTCTCCATCGACCAGTGCCTGCTGTTCCAAACCGCCTGTGGCATGCAGGAGTGATTAGTATTTTGAAAGTTGTTTCTACTTATTGAATGAGTTTCGTGAATTCTTGTTTTCTAGTTGTAAATTAATTCTTGGTTCTCTATTATCTAATGTTACCGAGCATCTATGGAACAGGAAGATAGAGCCCGTACTGGCCAGCACTCAACGGGAGACTGATTCTTCGCTTCTTCAATATATTTCTTCGTTTCTCCAATTCTTCCGTGGAGGCTCTGGATCTCCACCCTTGCTTCTGGCATATCCACCTGCTCCCCCGCCGTCTTTGGCCAGAACTCGAATCTATGATACTCCTACGGTTTTCGGCATCTAGCCAAAGTCGTGGTACAAAATAATCAAAAGTCGGTTTTTGCACTTTTGTCTCCAGGCACCTGCGCGGCACTTTCCTCCGCCGCCGGGTCTCCACTCCAAAAGAATGCTCGTTCCATGGCAGCAGCAGTTCCCCGCGCTCCTCCAGCGCTTCCTCTCCCGGTACTTCGCGGGCCAGTCCAGCCGCAGCCCGGAGCTCTTCGCCTCCATCTCCCAGCTCTCCAACGCCCAGAAGCGCGGCATCTTCGAGTTCGTGGCCAGCCAGCTGAAGACGGTAGCTCCGGCCGACGTGAAGAACTACTACCACAACACCTGGGTGAAGCAGTTCTCGGAGAGCCCGGCTCCGTACAGATCCGAGATCCAGGAGCTCGTGCGCGAGGTGGTCGTGGTGCGCGGAGAAGAGGTCCGAGATGCCATCCAGGTCTTCGTGGCCAGGCACCCGGAAAAGCAGTTCAACCTCCGCCAGCTCCAGCAGGTGTTCAACATCGCCAAGTACAGGACCAAGGCCGAGGACGCCAGCGAGGCCCGGACCGAAGGCAGCGAGGGCTTCAGCGTCTCCATCGACCAGTGCCTGCTGTTCCAAACCGCCTGTGGCATGCAGGAGTGATTAGTATTTTGAAAGTTGTTTCTACTTATTGAATGAGTTTCGTGAATTCTTGTTTTCTGTTTGTAAAAGGATTCTTGGTTCTCTATAATCTAATATTACCGAGCATCTATGAAACTGGAAGATAGAGCCCGTACTGGCCAGCACTCAACGGGAGACTGATTCTTCGCTTCTTCAATATATTTCTTCGTTTCTCCAATTCTTCCGTGGAGGCTCTGGATCTCCACCCTTGCTTCTGGCATATCCACCTGCTCCCCCGCCGTCTTTGGCCAGAACTCGAATCTATGATACTCCTACGGTTTTCGGCATCTAGCCAAAGTCGTGGTACAAAATAATCCAAAGTCGATTTTTGCACTTTTGTCTCCCGGCACCTGCGCGGCACTTTCCTCCGCCGCCGGGTCTCCACTCCAAAAGAATGCTCGTTCCATGGCAGCAGCAGTTCCCCGCGCTCCTCCAGCGCTTCCTCTCCCGGTACTTCGCGGGCCAGTCCAGCCGCAGCCCGGAGCTCTTCGCTTCCATCTCCCAGCTCTCCAACGCCCAGAAGCGCGGCATCTTCGAGTTCGTGGCCAGCCAGCTGAGGACAGTAACTCCGGCCGACGTGAAGAACTACTACCACAACACCTGGGTGAAGCAGTTCTCGGAGAGCCCGGCTCCGTACAGATCCGAGATCCAGGAGCTCGTGCGCGAGGTGGTCGTGGTGCGCGGAGAAGAGGTCCGCGAAGCCATCCGGGTCTTCTTGGCCAGGCACCCGGAAAAGCAGTTCAACCTCCGCCAGCTCCAGCAGGTCTTCAACATCGCCAAGTACAGGACCAAGGCCGAGGACGCCAGCGAGGCCCGGACCGAAGGCAGCGAGGGCTTCAGTGTCTCCATCGACCAGTGCCTGCTGTTCCAAACCGCCTGTGGCATACAGGAGTGATTAGTATTTTGAATGTTGTTTCAACTTATTGAATGAGTTTCGTGAATTCTTGTTATATATTTGTAAATTAATTCTTGGTTCTCTATTATCTAATATTATCGAGCATCTATGGAACAGGAAGATAGAGCCCGCACCAGCCAGCACTCAACGGGAGATCGGTTCTTCGATTCTCCAATATATTTCTTCGTTTCTCCAATTCTTCTGTGGAGGCTCTGGATCTCCGCCCTTGCTTCTGGCATATCCGCCTGCTCCCCCGCCGTCTTTGGCCAGAACTCGAGTCTATGATACTCCTACGGTTTTCGGCATCTAGCCAAAGTCGTGGTACAAAATAATCCAAAGTCGGTTTTTGCACTTTTGTCTCCCGGCACCTGCGCGGCACTTTCCTCCGCCGCCGGGTCTCCACTCCAAAAGAATGCTCGTTCCATGGCAGCAGCAGTTCCCCGCGCTCCTCCAGCGCTTCCTCTCCCGGTACTTCGCGGGCCAGTCCAGCCGCAGCCCGGAGCTCTTCGCTTCCATCTCCCAGCTCTCCAACGCCCAGAAGCGCGGCATCTTCGAGTTCGTGGCCAGCCAGCTGAGGACAGTAACTCCGGCCGACGTGAAGAACTACTACCACAACACCTGGGTGAAGCAGTTCTCGGAGAGCCCGGCTCCATATAAGTCTGAGATCCAGGAGCTCGTGCGCGAGGTGGTCGTGGTGCGCGGAGAAGAGGTCCGAGAAGCCATCCGGGTCTTCGTGGCCAGGCACCCGGAAAAGCAGTTCAACCTCCGCCAGCTCCAGCAGGTCTTCAACATCGCCAAGTACAGGACCAAGGCCGAGGACGCCAGCGAGGCCCGGACCGAAGGCAGCGAGGGCTTCAGCGTCTCCATCGACCAGTGCCTGCTGTTCCAAACCGCCTGTGGCATGCAGGAGTGATTAGTATTTTGAAAGTTGTTTCTACTTATTGAATGAGTTTCGTGAATTCTTGTTTTCTGTTTGTAAAAGGATTCTTGGTTCTCTATAATCTAATATTACCGAGCATCTATGAAACTGGAAGATAGAGCCCGTACTGGCCAGCACTCAACGGGAGACTGATTCTTCGCTTCTCCAATATATTTCTTCGTTTCTCCAATTCTTCCGTGGAGGCTCTGGATCTCCACCCTTGCTTCTGGCATATCCACCTGCTCCCCCGCCGTCTTTGGCCAGAACTCAAATCTATGATACTCCTACGGTTTTCGGCATCTAGCCAAAGTCGTGGTACAAAATAATCCAAAGTCGATTTTTGCACTTTTGTCTCCCGGCACCTGCGCGGCACTTTCCTCCGCCGCCGGGTCTCCACTCCAAAAGAATGCTCGTTCCATGGCAGCAGCAGTTCCCCGCGCTCCTCCAGCGCTTCCTCTCCCGGTACTTCGCGGGCCAGTCCAGCCGCAGCCCGGAGCTCTTCGCCTCCATCTCCCAGCTCTCCAACGCCCAGAAGCGCGGCATCTTCGAGTTCGTGGCCAGCCAGCTGAGGACGGTAACTCCGGCGGACGTGAAGAACTACTACCATAACACCTGGGTGAAGCAGTTCTCGGAGAGCCCGGCTCCGTACAGAGCCGAGATGCAGGAGCTCGTGCGCGAGGTGGTCGTGGTGCGCGGAGAAGAGGTCCGAGAAGCCATCCGGGTCTTCGTTGCCAGGCACCCGGAAAAGCAGTTCAACCTCCGCCAGCTCCAGCAGGTCTTCAACATCGCCAAGTACAGGACCAAGGCCGAGGACGCCAGCGAGGCCCGGACCGAAGGCAGCGAGGGCTTCAGCGTCTCCATCGACCAGTGCCTGCTGTTCCAAACCGCCTGTGGCATGCAGGAGTGATTAGTATTTTGAAAGTTGTTTCTACTTATTGAATGAGTTTCGTGAATTCTTGTTTTCTAGTTGTAAATTAATTAATATTAATTCTTGGTTCTCTAGAAACTAATAGAATATATTTTATTATTCTATTGTAACTGCATACTAAGTTATATAAACTATTATTTCGAGCATCGAATAACAGATAGATGTTGTGCCAGTGGCAACTTAATTATTTCGTGATTCGTCTACTATGCACTGCTTTTCGGTTTATATTAAAGCAAAAGTATATTGAATACTATGCTGATTAATACCATAAATGAATAAAATTATAAAAGTTTAAATCCACTGAAAGCTCACAACGAGCTTCATCAAGGCAAGTTTTAGAATATCATTTTTAGGAATAATGTACATTGTGAGTCATTTATATAAATATTTTTAATAAAGCGAAACAACCAATTATAAAATTAAACTCTAAGTACATATTTTCTTAAATATAAGATTATCATTGTTGAATAATATTCTACGCTTGTGTTTACTATTTACTAATGTACCTTTTACTCTTTCACAAATTCATTTCTGAGTGTAAAATACACACTTTGTAAATATTATTTCCACTCTATATTGAATCAATGATAGTTTGCTGTGTAGAATCATTCGACAAGTAGAAGGGCCATTATCTGCGAATCCCAATCGCTGAATCTCAAACTTTGAATCAATTGCACGAATTAGTTGCTAAAAAAGTTTAGGAAGTTGTTGAACTGTAGAAATTGAGAAGTAAGATCGCGTCTATGAACACTTTCAAATTACTTCGTGATAACTCCTTCAATAACGACTGTGAAGTAATAAATATGAGTTATTTGAATTATTCTGAAGAAGATAAGAACAAAACACTAAAAGAACTTGGATTGAACTAGAATTGTGTGGTTTCCCTTTTCGATAATGATAAACTAGAGCATTATGCTCAAAATATGTGATATTATTTCAACAAATACCGTATAATACATTTTCAGGTTGTATTTATATTTTAATATATTTAATATTCGATGCATTATAGTTGTTTTCTTATCATAATGTGATAAAATAGGTTGTAAATATTCATTTAACAACAGCGAACGTTGTTAAATTATCAAATTAAATTAAATTTGTAATTTTATAACAGTATGTAAAGTATTACGAGTGATTTTTAACTAATTACATGTTAGAAATTGGCCATCATAAATATGGAATATTGAGCTAAGCTTTTAGCAATTTGTATATATTAAATCGAAATGGATTCTTAAATTTGTTCTCACTGACTCTTGAAATTTTTTAGCAGCCCAACATTCTCCATCAAGTCCTCGCTCCAAAACACAATCAGCTAGTGTTGCATAATCAATAAGGTCACACGACATTATATTATTTAAAGTTGATGACACTTTAGAGTAGTTATTAAAATACAGATGTTTAATATTAAAACATCTTAACGATGTTATGGTTCATTTATATATCGGCTCATTCTTTTGGTACATCTCAAAAATATTTATTGTTAATTAGAGGTGGAATAAAATTTAATATGATGTCACAATATATACTAAATCAATTATTATCACATTTTGGAATGAGCTAAAAATGCAAAAAATGACTACTCACAAGTTTCATGATCGAAAATTTTAAAATCCCACGTCTAAATCCCACGTCGTGGTGTGACGTGGGAAAAACCCGACGTGGGAAGTGGGATTACCCATCTCTAGATTATTGAGTGGATGTTTTTATTTATTTATTTTTATCCTATTATTGATGCGAAACTCGATCTTTTTCAAATATCATATTTTAGGAACTGCATTGGTATATACGCCATTTATTATTATGAAAGGGCTTAATGTAAATCGGCTGTATAGAGATTGTCAACAAATTGTTAATATCGATGATACACTAACTTTTATCCATTGAAAGGAAAGTATCACAACTGAATTGTTTCTGCACACACTTTTCCAAATTGATCCAATTAAGTGTACTTCAAGTTTCGATGATACGAGTTTTAAAGAATTATATATTATGATTTTTAAAGCTGAAATAGAAAGTACTTCTAAAAGCAAAACTGATAAGCTGAACTAAACTATAAATTATAATTTTGGAACCAGCAAAACTTAAAAACAGTAATAACTATCCCAGTCGACAGGTAGAATTACTAGTCGTCCACAATTTATGCATTATACATATACTTCCTAGTTGAAATAAAGTTATCTACTCTGATAACAAATTTATGTTATGTACATAGTTAGCATTAAATTGATAGAATACAACTATTCATAGTGTGCGTCCTGGACTAATAAAATTTCTTGCTCGAATAAAAACTTGAATATTTAATCCTATATTGACTCCTAACAGATTACTCTAAATAGAATATAGTATTAGTACTATATTTACTCAGTGCGCTGCTCACGATCCTTGATTCGTTCTTCTCGTTAATTAAATTCAAAATTTTTAATATTTTGTAAAATAAAAATAAAAAAGTTTAAAACATAACTATCTCTAGGTATCAAATTGAAAGTTAACTAAGTACTATTAATGCCTTTGGAGATGGCTATCTGAGCTAAGTAGTAAGTATTAATTCAAGACAAAAATTGAGTTTAGATGCTGCAACAAACATTCTATATAAATTTATGAAGTTAGAATTAGTCGATAGATAATAATAAGTTTTGAAAATATTTATTATATTTTCTTACTTACTTAAGATTTTGTTGTGTTCATAATTTGAAGAAATTTTATAACAAGACAGTGAATTTAGTTTAGTAGCTGAATGTAGCTAGTAAGTTTATCTTAAGACTCCAATTAAATAAACAAACGATATAAAGTTAAGCCAAGTAAGAATAAAGCTCAAAACATTAAATAAGCGAAAATATGTTAATAGAAATCCTGAGGATTAATAGTACATTGTACTGTTTATTGAATATGTATGAGAGTTATCAGTTAGTCGTTGAGCTCCAGTTGACGGCTATTCAGAATTTCTTCGGATATATTAATCAAAGATTTTGCACTAATTTGTAAATTATATAAGCTACAAGAGAGAATATGCGACTACTTCTGATATCATAATTATTGAAACTATAGTTTTAAATAAATAAAGAATACCGAGTGCCGTTAAGATAATTCACAATGAAAAATGATGATTTTAAAAATATTCAAAATTCATAATTAAGATTCCCTTGTTGCATTGATAAAATTAATGTTCACATTAAGTACTATCAGAAACAATTCAGTATCAGTACTTCCAGCTGTATACAGATAAGTTATGTTAAACAATGTATAATAGCAAATTCGGTAATTTTACAAATTTTATCTATAAGCGATCTCAAGGAATCTTATTACATAGAATAAAACTAGACCACTCTAGCAGCAATAATAACAGAAAGACTAATGAAAATACATTATGCAAAGGTTCAAAATTCAAGAAGTATGTAATGAAGTGAAAAACTGAACTTATAAATTAAAACCAAGAAAATGTATATTACTTTGAAAATATTATAATAATATAAAAATTAGCGCTTAATTCCACTAAAACACCTAGTATACACATTTCTTTAGAGTAGTTATTTTTTTGGATGTGATAACTAGAGTCCCGCACCAGCATAGGCGAATGACAAAGTAGCCAAGCCAGTGCGTGAATATAATAGTTACAGATCTTATTTTGGGATTCGTATCGCACTTTTTCATACATTTTTGAGTCTCCGCATACCATTATCTCGAAATATAAATTAGCAAATTTTTAATCTACCAAGTTCATCTCAGTAATTATACTCCAACCACACGCCATTGCAGCTCTTTGGTTTGGAGATCTATCGTTGTACATTTTACTAAGATAGTCTTACACGGTAATTATGTAATGATCGTCAAATGCTCCTCTCATAATTCTCTAAGTTAAACAAAGTAATACAGTCACAATTGCTTCTTCCTAGTTTAATGTTGGTTTTAACATATTAAGTAGTTCCAAAGACGCAACACACTTTTCAGGCAACGAATTAAATTTTAACAGCTTTCCGAACTGCCTTACATTAATGTTCAATTTGAAATGGTTTGAAATAAGTTGCAACAACTCAGTCATTTGTAATTCTAGAAATACTTCAGTATGAAATTAGTGAACCTAAAATACTTTAATATCAGGTGTTAGACTATAAATCGTATTATTAACGGGATTATAATCAAAATATATTTGTTTTTGGTTCAATTCCATTTTACTTATATAATCAATTTAACTCATTTTAAAATACAGATGTTTAAGATTATAACATCTTAACGATGTTATGGTCATTTATATATCGGCTCACTCTTTTGGTTCATCTCAAAAACATCCACTCAATAATCTAGAGATGGGTAATCCCACTTCCCACGTCGGGTTTTTCCCACGTCACACCACGACGTGGGATTTAGACGTGGGATTTTAAAATTTTCGATCATGAAACTTGTGAGTAGTCATTTTTTGCATTTTTAGCTCATTCCAAAATGTGATAATAATTGATTTAGTATATATTGTGACATCATATTAAATTTTATTCCACCTCTAATTAACAATAAATATTTTTGAGATGTACCAAAAGAATGAGCCGATATATAAATGAACCATAACATCGTTAAGATGTTTTAATATTAAACATCTGTATTTTAATAACTACTCTAAAGTGTCATCAACTTTAAATAATATAATGTCGTGTGACCTTATTGATTATGCAACACTAGCTGATTGTGTTTTGGAGCGAGGACTTGATGGAGAATGTTGGGCTGCTAAAAAATTTCAAGAGTCAGTGAGAACAAATTTAAGAATCCATTTCGATTTAATATATACAAATTGCTAAAAGCTTAGCTCAATATTCCATATTTATGATGGCCAATTTCTAACATGTAATTAGTTAAAAATCACTCGTAATACTTTACATACTGTTATAAAATTACAAATTTAATTTAATTTGATAATTTAACAACGTTCGCTGTTGTTAAATGAATATTTACAACCTATTTTATCACATTATGATAAGAAAACAACTATAATGCATCGAATATTAAATATATTAAAATATAAATACAACCTGAAAATGTATTATACGGTATTTGTTGAAATAATATCACATATTTTGAGCATAATGCTCTAGTTTATCATTATCGAAAAGGGAAACCACACAATTCTAGTTCAATCCAAGTTCTTTTAGTGTTTTGTTCTTATCTTCTTCAGAATAATTCAAATAACTCATATTTATTACTTCACAGTCGTTATTGAAGGAGTTATCACGAAGTAATTTGAAAGTGTTCATAGACGCGATCTTACTTCTCAATTTCTACAGTTCAACAACTTCCTAAACTTTTTTAGCAACTAATTCGTGCAATTGATTCAAAGTTTGAGATTCAGCGATTGGGATTCGCAGATAATGGCCCTTCTACTTGTCGAATGATTCTACACAGCAAACTATCATTGATTCAATATAGAGTGGAAATAATATTTACAAAGTGTGTATTTTACACTCAGAAATGAATTTGTGAAAGAGTAAAAGGTACATTAGTAAATAGTAAACACAAGCGTAGAATATTATTCAACAATGATAATCTTATATTTAAGAAAATATGTACTTAGAGTTTAATTTTATAATTGGTTGTTTCGCTTTATTAAAAATATTTATATAAATGACTCACAATGTACATTATTCCTAAAAATGATATTCTAAAACTTGCCTTGATGAAGCTCGTTGTGAGCTTTCAGTGGATTTAAACTTTTATAATTTTATTCATTTATGGTATTAATCAGCATAGTATTCAATATACTTTTGCTTTAATATAAACCGAAAAGCAGTGCATAGTAGACGAATCACGAAATAATTAAGTTGCCACTGGCACAACATCTATCTGTTATTCGATGCTCGAAATAATAGTTTATATAACTTAGTATGCAGTTACAATAGAATAATAAAATATATTCTATTAGTTTCTAGAGAACCAAGAATTAATATTAATTAATTTACAACTAGAAAACAAGAATTCACGAAACTCATTCAATAAGTAGAAACAACTTTCAAAATACTAATCACTCCTGCATGCCACAGGCGGTTTGGAACAGCAGGCACTGGTCGATGGAGACGCTGAAGCCCTCGCTGCCTTCGGTCCGGGCCTCGCTGGCGTCCTCGGCCTTGGTCCTGTACTTGGCGATGTTGAAGACCTGCTGGAGCTGGCGGAGGTTGAACTGCTTTTCCGGGTGCCTGGCCACGAAGACCTGGATGGCTTCTCGGACCTCTTCTCCGCGCACCACGACCACCTCGCGCACGAGCTCCTGGATCTCGGATCTGTACGGAGCCGGGCTCTCCGAGAACTGCTTCACCCAGGTGTTGTGGTAGTAGTTCTTCACGTCCGCCGGAGTTACCGTCCTCAGCTGGCTGGCCACGAACTCGAAGATGCCGCGCTTCTGGGCGTTGGAGAGCTGGGAGATGGAGGCGAAGAGCTCCGGGCTGCGGCTGGACTGGCCCGCGAAGTACCGGGAGAGGAAGCGCTGGAGGAGCGCGGGGAACTGCTGCTGCCATGGAACGAGCATTCTTTTGGAGTGGAGACCCGGCGGCGGAGGAAAGTGCCGCGCAGGTGCCGGGAGACAAAAGTGCAAAAACCGACTTTTGATTATTTTGTACCACGACTTTGGCTAGATGCCGAAAACCGTAGGAGTATCATAGATTCGAGTTCTGGCCAAAGACGGCGGGGGAGCAGGTGGATATGCCAGAAGCAAGGGTGGAGATCCAGAGCCTCCACGGAAGAATTGGAGAAACGAAGAAATATATTGGAGAATCGAAGAACCGATCTCTCGTTGAGTGCTGGCCAGTACGGGCTCTATCTTCCAGTTTCATAGATGCTCGGTAATATTAGATTATAGAGAACCAAGAATCCTTTTACAAACAGAAAACAAGAATTCACGAAACTCATTCAATAAGTTAAAACAACATTCAAAATACTAATCACTCCTGCATGCCACAGGCGGTTTGAAACAGCAGGCACTGGTCGATGGAGACGCTGAAGCCCTCGCTGCCTTCGGTCCGGGCCTCGCTGGCGTCCTCGGCCTTGGTCCTGTACTTGGCGATGTTGAACACCTGCTGGAGCTGGCGGAGGTTGAACTGCTTTTCCGGGTGCCTGGCCACGAAGACCTGGATGGCTTCTCGGACCTCTTCTCCGCGCACCACGACCACCTCGCGCACGAGCTCCTGGATCTCGGATCTGTACGGAGCCGGGCTCTCCGAGAACTGCTTCACCCAGGTATTATGATAATAGTTTTTGACCACGTTCACATTTTAGTGCAGTTTTTAGCCCAGGAAGTCAAACAGACCACGTTTTTGCGTTTGGTGTAAACTAGTTAAAGTTTAATGAATTTATAAATGATCTGAACAATTCAGGCCGAGATTGGCGAGGAACTGGCTTAGGACGAATGGGAAGCGTTCTTACCAACTCATATATGGAGTGGGTTTATATTAAATGTTGGGTGGATACGTTAAATGGGAAGTAAATGTGAGATAATACTATTATCATAATAGTATATAGAAAAGATATGGCTTTATCTATGTGAATCTTAGAATATCTCAGTGCAAATTTGTTTGATATTTGCGGTTATTTGCGATTAGAAGCAAAATTCGTACCAGTTCTATTTTGTAGCCAAAGGCATTTAGTGTTTATATTCAAAACTATTAATAACTTTTAAATGATAATAATGATAGTAATTAAAAATGGTTGCCATTATTAGCTCGAAGTACTATTTGACTTTAATTATCCTAAATATATAACCTAATGTGATAATATAAATACTGATACAGTCACACAATTTTCCGATACAGTTACTAAAAGCTGTAAACTGTTAATGAAAGATCTAGGTCTATTAACCTTTGAACTTTTGTTTTTTTGATGAAATGCCCAACCTATCAGTAAAAACTCTTCTTGTCTCTTCTACATTTAAGACAATCCTAGTAGTTTGTTGAATATAGTCATGTTATTTTTGTAAATGATAAGCTATAGTAGTGGGTGAGTCATTTTATTTCAGTATTGAAACATAGTAGAAATAAACTGCAACCATACTTTACTATAAATATATTACTTATAAATATATTACTAAATATATTACACTCCGAATGAGTATGATTATATGCACTTTCGTCAATATTAATACATTGTAAAAGCTACCCATCAACATATTAAAATAATAATTTCTACTTATCACATATTTCTTTTCTTATATGACTTTTACAATCATAATGGCTTTTCGTTTGGTGTAAACTAGTTAAAGTTTAATGAATTTATAAATGATCTGAACAATTCAGGCCGAGATTGGCGAGGAACTGGCTTAGGACGAATGGGAAGCGTTCTTACATCGGGGAGGCCTTCAAAAGTGAGTGGAACCGTGAAAAATATTTTGTTTTATTTTGCTTATTTATTACTTCTTTAATCGTATTCCTCTATTGAAAAAATTCTCCATACAAAAATACCACCTCCGGGACCGCCCGAAACTGAACCCACCCCAAAACTAATATTTAAGATATTTCCTCCAGTTTTGAAGCTAAAACGATTCCACTATTATGGTTGTGTATATAAACTAGTAAGTGTTCTACTATGAGTGATTCGTCAAATTGGAATTTACTTTTATAACATGAACAACTACTCATGAAAAATTGAACGAGCTAACTTATATTGATTCTGCAGCAATTTAAATTGAATGAGACGAATAGTAAAGTGGTAATTAAATTAAAGAAGTTCTCTGCGAAAGATAAGATATAATTTTAAAAGAGTTACAAAATTTGCAATTTTGCATTTGGGATTGAAAAATACTTGCATTTATGTTAGATACTAATAATTCATAACATACTGCAATTTACATTATTTAGTGTTCTTGATTATTTTAGTGTAATTACATTTCAAATCTATATATTTTTGTGCATATTAATATAAATATAGTAACTTTGAAAATTTTTATGTCACACTCCAAATATGCTTTGAACAATAAATAAATAACAATAATAAAAATAATAATTTTTCACATAATGTGCAATATCTACCAGGACTCTAAAATAGCTACGGTTCTTATTTTTCAACAGGTTTTTCAACAGCTTTAGTTTTGCTGACAATTATTTCCGCTTCTCTATAGTTTCGCTCAGCTATACCCAATAATTTTTAAATTATTTCATCAACATCGGCCTAATCTGCATCGATTTAAAACAACATCGGTTTTCAAACCTTTTTAATTTTCTTTTCAGCTCTCAGCTTTTACAGTTCAACATAATCATTATACCTGCTTAAATTTAATTTGCCTTACTTAATTTTATCAAGTTATTACTGTTTTATTTACTCTTTTCTCAGACGCATCTATTCCATATGTGATTTTGAATTGGTTTACATTTTGCTGTTTATCTAAAGATGTGGTGTATAAACACAACAGTAATATTTTAGTGAAATAATAGCATAGTGTTTATAAAATTATAAAAATGTTTATATATTCATTTTTATAATGATAATGATTCATACTTTGAAGTGAATATATTAAAATACTTTGTCTATAAATATTGGAAATATGTCAATAAACAGTACATTTATTTATATTTTGCAATCTTATAAGAATTGGTTGTGTGGGTAAACTGTTCTATAGTAATATTAGTTGTGATGCAGAAATTAATAATATAAAATATTGAATCTTAATTCCAGTTTATAAAAGCGTTGTAAGACCTCATAAATTAATAAGCTATAAATAGAAAACATCAGAAATACAATTATTTTAATAAATTAATCAGAAAGTTACACTCCCTTAATGAAAAATATGACTAAAATTGTCTTAAAATCTAACGAACCAAAATAAAATTTTTTAATGGGGGCAATTCGCGGCACAAGTAACGCATCTCAAAATTGTTTCCACGAACAAATGTCTCTGCATGAATACCAAGGAGACTTGAGGGCCTCCCAGATGTTCTTACCAACTCATATATGGAGTGGGTGAATTTATATTAAACTTAGAGCAATAATGGGAAATTGGAAACAATGTAAGTATATGAATGGATATGATATAGGCTTTATCTGTATATATCATGAGATATCATAGTGCAAATTTACATGATATTTGCAGTCATTTATGATAATAAGCATAGTACTTACTTCAGTTCAATGTGATAGTTATACACAGACATTTAGTGTTTCTATGAATACTTTTAATAACTTTTACATGATATTTATTAATTATTCTACTTTCGGCCATTATTAGCTTAAAATACTTAGACTTTTAGTGTATTTCAAATCCATCCTAAATATGATATACAATAATAACATGACTCACTTCATGAAGTTGTTGAAGTGATTTATTGAATTCCAGTTTTTAATTAATAAAGAACTAACAAATATGTGTATATGGTTAATAAATAGATGTACTATTTTGTTACTATTATTTGTATAATAACATGTCTTACTCAACAGCAACAATCCAACAATACATCTAATAATATTACATTTAATCAGTATTACTATTAAATGAAATATAATTTCCTAAAGTCGGAAATAGATAATTCAGGACTGTAGTATAATGTAATATATTATTTTCTTAATATATATTTGCTTGGTTTCATGTCCAAAATCTTTGATAGCATCAAAGGTGCTTCTTAGAAAAACAAACTGATATCCAATTTTTTGCTCGCACTTCATTCTTGTTGTATCCTGGGTAGGTAGCTTAACAATTAGAAAGTTTTAGATATTGGATTTTCAATTTCGCTAGAATGAACGATTATTATTAGTAAAATTTCATATGCCTTTCAATCTTCATGTTAATATGTGATCCCTGTGTAATTCTTGGTGATATGTAGCATAAAAATCGTAACGTAAATATTATATCCCTATTATTATATAAGTTTATATTTGTTATTATATAATGTATAATTAGGTATTTACTCAACAGCAACAATCCAACAATACAACGCAATAAATAAATATATGCTAGTTATTTTACTAACTATTAGAATATGTTTAGGTATGAGGTGGAAAATACTACAAGTGCTATTAAATATCATATTTTGCAAATTATTATTAAATATTAATAATAAATGCTTTATCACAAAGATACTGCATCTTAAAATCGGATGCATTCAGATATATTAATAGAGTATCCATCAACACGTGTAAAAGATTCAACAAGGCGCTGTTTCTGAATGTAGACTACTTATTATAGGTTATGCTTGGAAAAATTCTTGTTTTGAAACATGTCTATGAACATTTAAACAAGATCATGATTACTCACAGTTAAGTTGTTCAGAACCATCTATTTAATTATATTCCTGTATGACTTCAAACTATCGAAGAATTGGGTTGACCACGTATTATGATAGTAGTTGTGTACAGTGGTGCTTTTCATCTAGAGAATTTTCCCAACATCTTGCCAGATTCCTCTTTTAGAGTTGATAGGTATAGAATCAAGAGCATGTTGGATTTTTATGGTATTTCTTCCAACTTTAATATTCTTGGTGAGCAAATATTAGCGTAATGCATCAGTAAATTATTGAGAGTTCATATTCCTGATGCGGAAAACAACGTTTTGAAAATAAATAGATTATATGTCTAATAAAAAGAAATATATAACTAATGTTTTGTAAAAAGAAATATGTTAATGGGTAGCTTTTACATGAAATGAATCACTTAACAATAATCTTATCAACAAAAGCACAATTCAATCATTCCAGCTTATCTAATCAATCACGATACTACATTACCTCGATTTGAGACACCAACCCCTCTTCACTTGCAGACACCCGAGGTGCTCAGATACAGACACCTTCGATATTTATTAATAAAGGTGTCTATAACTGAACTGCTAAAGGGAGTTGTAAGTGAAATTAACATTGTAAATCTCTTTACACATAGTTACACAAAAACGTTACCACACTAATCTCAATCATATTTATTTGCTTCTGAAATATACTACATAACCTCGTCGGTGGATCATATTCCGCGCCAAAAGTTATCCCAAAAATGTATTTCAAATAAGATCCTGAATATATGAGCATTTAGCTTGAACATAAGAGGAAACTGGAAGATAAGGATGCCGAAATACATAAGTATAGAGGATTATATGGATCTGCGTGTAAATTAATAAGTTTCTTAGAAATGAAAATTGAAAAACTACAACACGATATTGACTTGATCGAAACCAAAGAAATATAAAGAGACAAAGATCGAAGCCTACTATTATAAGCAGTCGATGACAAGATATACTTGTAAACAGTTCTTGAAAAAAAGAATATAAGTTATTCTAGAAAAGCTTAGATGCTGTGGACGATTCGAAGAATTTTATCCCCTTCATTGTTTCGTTTTGACCAATTGTAATTAGGAGCACCAAGTGATAGAGTAATTCGACAATGGAAAACTAATTTTAAGGAAGAAATGGGTTTTGTTGAAAGCGCTATAAGCGACACTTATAGTGGCGTAGCTTCGCTAGCCGATTTGTACCGTAAATAGAGGAAGGTACCTGAAGATGAAATATAATACGGAAGTATTCTCTATGATGCGATTTGCTTCATATCAAAAACAATAGTTTTGGAAGATGGCTTCAAGAAAAATGTGATAGAAGTAATTGATAAAAAAGGAGTAAGATAGGATCTTCCTATAAAGTACGCCTTTGCTTACATTTGGTGCAATCACAAACGTGAGTATGGATCTTAAGTAATGTTCGTTGAATGGCACCACGACGGTCACTCTCGTAAGAAGTAGCAGGACATGCTCTTGACCAACATGCTCTTGATTCTATACCTATCAACTCTAAAAGAGGAATCTGGCAAGATGTTGGGAAAATTCTCTAGATGAAAAGCACCACTGTACACAACTACTATCATAATACGTGGTCAACCCAATTCTTCGATAGTTTGAAGTCATACAGGAATATAATTAAATAGATGGTTCTGAACAACTTAACTGTGAGTAATCATGATCTTGTTTAAATGTTCATAGACATGTTTCAAAACAAGAATTTTTCCAAGCATAACCTATAATAAGTAGTCTACATTCAGAAACAGCGCCTTGTTGAATCTTTTACACGTGTTGATGGATACTCTATTAATATATCTGAATGCATCCGATTTTAAGATGCAGTATCTTTGTGATAAAGCATTTATTATTAATATTTAATAATAATTTGCAAAATATGATATTTAATAGCACTTGTAGTATTTTCCACCTCATACCTAAACATATTCTAATAGTTAGTAAAATAACTAGCATATATTTATTTATTGCGTTGTATTGTTGGATTGTTGCTGTTGAGTAAATACCTAATTATACATTATATAATAACAAATATAAACTTATATAATAATAGGGATATAATATTTACGTTACGATTTTTATGCTACATATCACCAAGAATTACGCAGGGATCACATATTAACATGAAGATTGAAAGGCATATGAAATTTTACTAATAATAATCGTTTATTCTAGCGAAATTGAAAATCCAATATCTAAAACTTTCTAATTGTTAAGCTACCTACCCAGGATACAACAAGAATGAAGTGCGAGCAAAAAATTGGATATCAGTTTGTTTTTCTAAGAAGCACCTTTGATGCTATCAAAGATTTTGGACATGAAACCAAGCAAATATATATTAAGAAAATAATATATTACATTATACTACAGTCCTGAATTATCTATTTCCGACTTTAGGAAATTATATTTCATTTAATAGTAATACTGATTAAATGTAATATTATTAGATGTATTGTTGGATTGTTGCTGTTGAGTAAGACATGTTATTATACAAATAATAGTAACAAAATAGTACATCTATTTATTAACCATATACACATATTTGTTAGTTCTTTATTAATTAAAAACTGGAATTCAATAAATCACTTCAACAACTTCATGAAGTGAGTCATGTTATTATTGTATATCATATTTAGGATGGATTTGAAATACACTAAAAGTCAAAGTATTTTAAGCTAATAATGGCCGAAAGTAGAATAATTAATAAATATCATGTAAAAGTTATTAAAAGTATTCATAGAAACACTAAATGTCTGTGTATAACTATCACATTGAACTGAAGTAAGTACTATGCTTATTATCATAAATGACTGCAAATATCATGTAAATTTGCACTATGATATCTCATGATATATACAGATAAAGCCTATATCATATCCATTCATATACTTACATTGTTTCCAATTTCCCATTATTGCTCTAAGTTTAATATAAATTCACCCACTCCATATATGAGTTGGTAAGAACGCTTCCCATTCGTCCTAAGCCAGTTCCTCGCCAATCTCGGCCTGAATTGTTCAGATCATTTATACATTCATTAAACTTTAACTAGTTTACACCAAACGCAAAAACGTGGTCTGTTTGACTTCCTGGGCTAAAAACTGCACTAAAATGTGAACGTGGTCAAAAACTATTATCATAATACCTGGGTGAAGCAGTTCTCGGAGAGCCCGGCTCCGTACAGATCCGAGATCCAGGAGCTCGTGCGCGAGGTGGTCGTGGTGCGCGGAGAAGAGGTCCGAGAAGCCATCCAGGTCTTCGTGGCCAGGCACCCGGAAAAGCAGTTCAACCTCCGCCAGCTCCAGCAGGTGTTCAACATCGCCAAGTACAGGACCAAGGCCGAGGACGCCAGCGAGGCCCGGACCGAAGGCAGCGAGGGCTTCAGCGTCTCCATCGACCAGTGCCTGCTGTTTCAAACCGCCTGTGGCATGCAGGAGTGATTAGTATTTTGAAAGGTATTTCTACTTATTGGATTAGTTTGTGAATTCTTGTTTTCTAGTTGTAAGTTGATTCTAGGTTCTCGAGAACGTATTGATTTCGATCAATAACACTTGATTATGAATGAAAACGAAGTATTCCTAAAATTATCAGGAATTATAATATTTACTAATCTTCAACACTCAGGTCAGCCATTGATATTTGCTGAATTGAACTTCAACCATTGAAGAAGATATGGAAGGCTAGAATTGAAAAGTAAACTAGCAGCTGGCAATTGTACTAACTAATATTAAACGATCCGAATTGAATTAAATACTTGTCCATCTCACTATTAGCACTTCCAAGATTGTATTATCTCTCAATCGATTTAAAATTCTTTCCTTCACTTTAAGAAGAATTCCTCTCATTCGTGGCTTCCTTTAATTTTTTGGCCGTCTTTGGAACTGGAGTGATTAGTATTTCGACCATCTTTACTATCTGTAAACAAATGTAATGCAATTCTCTCATTAAAGATATATTATATATTATTAGTTGAATGGGAGAAGAATGCATTTTTTCGTACGCCGTCTCATTCCCAATAGGCTTTTCTGTTTATATTCAATAAGTCATAAATATATTGCTTTCATCTTAAATCTATTTAATGTTGATAGTATCTAATCTATAAGAATGTCTATATTATAGAATGTATTCTATACATTCTTTATACATTTTTTGGTTAGAGTTAAAGATAAAGTTAGATAATGTTGTGTTTGATGGGCTGGATAATGACAAGAACATTGTGATTAATTATATACTGAGCCCCACCAAATTGTTTAATATAATATTATAGTTATTCAATCCATTCTAAATATCTATTTGAATCTTATAATATCAAAAATGTATAAATATTTGTATTATTTCGGCACGCCCCGACAAAAAAGCGCCCTGTCGTTTCTATTTTCAAATTGTGTTTTCACACTATGAAAGATACTCAAGGCACTATTCAAAAATCACATTGTTGAAACGCGATCCGAAAACATGTACTTGTCTACATAAACGTGTTATCAGCCAGCTAACATAAAAGCGTTCCACTTCAATTAGAATGAACCCAAATGAATTCACTCAAGCGCTATTCGAGTACCTGTCCGCCAGAGGCCTGCAAATCGCTTGTGACGCACAGCAGGTGCACGACGCCCTGGAGGCCATGAACGCGACCGAGCGGAGAGGCATCTGGGAGTTTGTCGGAAAGCAGCTCAGGGTGAACCCGTCAACTGCCCACAACTACTACCACAACACCTGGAGCATGCAGTTCTTCGACAACATCCAGCCCTACAGAGACGTCCTCAAGCAGATGGTCGCCAGAAACATGAAGCTCAGCAACTCCGAAATCGTCCAAAAGTTCCAGAGCGCCTTTCCGGAGAAGAACTTCCTGAAGCACACCGTCCAGCAGATCGTGAGCATCCAGAAGCTACGTAACAACAAGAAGGAGAATTTGATAACGCCTTCCGAATCCCAGTGCAACGTTTCTTCGTTTTAGAGCTCGTTCGAGGACAACGGGTACTCGATCACCATCAGCTAGTGCGTAAGGTTCTTGGACGCCGTTTCTATGTGATGTATTAGTTTTATAGTTTCGTCTTCTTCAAATACATATTTACTTCCAAATCTAGTTTAAATATAAAGAAATCTAAATTTATAAGAAATCATATGACTTGTGCTCCATGTATGTATTTATAGGATGTTAACTATGTTATATTTGAAAACTTCGCAATATATACTTGTGGCTTCGAAACATGTTAAAATAATGTTTCGAATTCAATCGATTAACAAAGATAATATCATAATTATCACGCTGGTGATATAAAACAAATATTTATATTTAATTCGATAATATATAATTAATCGTCACTATTTTCTTTTACATTTTTTGCGTGACATAAATAATTATTCTTAAATCAGAAATACTCTAAAACGACCGTGCTCTTCTACACGATGAGCATCTATATATAGTACCTGTTTTTGTCCACTTGCTTCTTGAACTGGTATGGGTCTGTTCCTTTTAGCTTGAATCGCGTCTTCACTTCTTTCTCGAGTTCTTTTCTGTAAATTTGCAATTCCAAATTCGTCTTGTTGTTTAAATTCGTTTCTAGCTGAAGTCTTTGGTCTATGAAGTTCTTGATGTCGGCTTGTATCTGTTTTGGATACGGTGGAAGAAGCTTCGGTAGAATAACATCCACAAAGCGTTTGTACGCGTATGATTTAGTGGAGTACCGTTTCATTTCCAGCGCTTGGTCTATCTGATACCACTTGATCAGCTTTTATTTTGAGATTTCAGCTCGGTGGAGTGCGAAATATATAGCTAGTTCCTGCTTCTTAGTTAGCGTATTATCATAACCTTTAAATTTCACGCACTGGCTTATTAATTCTAAAATTCGGTTGTCGACTTCAGTCTGCCAAGCTTTTGGCAAAATACTTCGTTTAGTCATTTGGAACGGAAGCAGTCAGATCTTGATTTTATGCAAAATATGAATCCTTGAAAGAATAACTGAGGTCATAATTTCTTGTTGTTGATTGACCAGGTAAGCAAGTCTTTATATTAAGTACTTACTTAATAGTGAAAATAAGTGAATATACACTACAAATTACTAAGATATTGGCTAAAACAAGCAACCCCGTGTACCTCCGCTCCATAGAATATATATTTACAAATATAAATAGTTTCACATATTTTCAGGTCCTACCAGGGTGCCCAAAATCACCTTCAGCATATCTTCAATGCTGTCCAGCCTCTTCTCGATTCCTTCCTACTTTGCCAGATTCGCGCGGCTTTCGTTCTTCAGTTACGCTATTTCGCTTACCAGAAATCCGGGTGAGCTTGCTATTGGCTAAGAAGCAACCGGCTTTGAAGGTTTTACCACTGGAGTTGAACCTGGAACCGGAACTCTGAACTGTTTCTGCTCGTCGGCCGAGAGAACGCGTTCGTTCAGGTTCTTGATGGATCTGGAGACCACTTTGCGCAGAACCGGGTTGAAGTCTTGGTTTGAACACACCGGGTTGTCCTGGATCCACAGGCGCTGGAGCTTGTTCAGGTTGGAGAAGACGCAGAACTGCCCGATGTCCTGGATCTTGTTTCCGTCCAGGTAGAGCACCTCCAGGTTGACCAGGGTCTGAAGGCCCATGAGATCTGTTATCATGGATTTGGAAGCAGAGATGGTCGTGAGCGAAATGATGCCGGAAAGTGGCGCTAAGGATGTCACTTTGGTGTGTGTTAACGTTATTTGTCTAAGGTTGCGGAAGCTCTGAATACCGTCCAACGAAGTGAGCGGGTTTCGGCTCACGTTCACTGAAGAGTATATAAAGGAATTTCCTCTATTTCCAATAGAAAACGCATTCGTTTCCGATATATCTAAATTACTAGACAATACCGGCGCTGGTGCGACTTTAATACTTGGTGAGAATAGTTTATTGAAATTCGCAATCATTTATTTGAAGTGGAACCCGATTCTTTTGAAGTATCGTTACTTTTATATCTATGCAAATACTTAACAAAATTAATTACACTATCTCTTCTGAAACCAAAATAACGATTTTACTAAATATGGTACTGGTACGGCTAACTGGCAGGAAATAATTGTACATTTTACAACTAAGTTGTATATTTTCTAACATTTTAGTATCATCTCTTCACTAATCTTGGAATTAAATACATCATAGCTTAAATTACGACTACACTGGCAAGCTTTTTCTTTTTGTTGGTCTCTTCTGAACAAACAAAATATATTATAGAAACATTGTGAAGCTTTTTGATGATAACGGCAACATCTCCAAGATTTAGTTTGACTATAAGTAGAATAATATTTAAATAGTATTAGAGTTAACGCTATTATATTCATATGTATATTATCTTCTTCAATCTAGCCGTATAGTTGGTCAAGCAATAATGTCATCAAAATTTTGATTCGTTAATTCGGCATATGTTCTCGTCTTCTGTATATTAACAGTAACTTTTATAAATTTCAGTTTAATAATTGATATGTAACTATTACACCAAAATTAGTTATCGATTACAAATAGAACTGAAATTAGTAAGATAATGTATGATATACTAGAACGGTTAATATTAATGTCATATTTTCAGTTCAACGTTTCCGATATAAGATTTACTATCCACTTCACATATATGAGTTGGAAGGAGCGCTTACCGTTCGTCATGAGCCAGTTCCTTGCCCAACGTGGTTTTAATATAACAAATCAACGTTAAATCCATTAAACTTTGAACGCTCTCAACTCTTCAGAAAAATAGGGATTCTTTGCTTTCCTCGGCCAAAAACTCCGAGTAGACTCCAACATAGTCAAAAATTTCTACCACAACACCTGGGTGAAGCAGTTCTCGGAGAGCCCGGCTCCGTACAGATCCGAGATCCAGGAGCTCGTGCGCGAGGTGGTCGTGGTGCGCGGAGAAGAGGTCCGAGAAGCCATCCAGGTCTTCGTGGCCAGGCACCCGGAAAAGCAGTTCAACCTCCGCCAGCTCCAGCAGGTGTTCAACATCGCCAAGTACAGGACCAAGGCCGAGGACGCCAGCGAGGCCCGGACCGAAGGCAGCGAGGGCTTCAGCGTCTCCATCGACCAGTGCCTGCTGTTCCAAACCGCCTGTGGCATGCAGGAGTGATTAGTATTTTGAAAGGTATTTCTACTTATTGGATTAGTTTGTGAATTCTTGTTTTCTAGTTGTAAGTTGATTCTAGGTTCTCGAGAACGTATTGATTTCGATCAATAACACTTGATTATGAATGAAAACGAAGTATTCCTAAAATTATCAGGAATTATAATATTTACTAATCTTCAACACTCAGGTCAGCCATTGATATTTGCTGAATTGAACTTCAACCATTGAAGAAGATATGGAAGGCTAGAATTGAAAAGTAAACTAGCAGCTGGCAATTGTACTAACTAATATTAAACGATCCGAATTGAATTAAATACTTGTCAATCTCACTATTAGCACTTCCAAGATTGTTTATCTCTCAATCGATTTAAAATTCTTTCCTTCACTTTAAGAAGAATTCCTCTCATTCGTGGCTTCCTTTAATTTTTTGGCCGTCTTTGGAACTGGAGTGATTAGTATTTCGACCATCTTTACTATCTGTAAACAAATGTAATGCAATTCTCTCATTAAAGATATATTATATATTATTAGTTGAATGGGAGAAGAATGCATTTTTTCGTACGCCGTCTTATTCCCAATAGGCTTTTCTGTTTATATTCAATAAGTCATAAATATATTGCTTTCATCTTAAATCTATTTAATGTTGATAGTATCTAATCTATAAGAATGTCTATATTATAGAATGTATTCTATACATTCTTTATACATTTTTTGGTTAGAGTTAAAGATAAAGTTAGATAATGTTGTGTTTGATGGGCTGGATAATGACAAGAACATTGTGATTAATTATATACTGAGCCCCACCAAATTGTTTAATATAATATTATAGTTATTCAATCCATTCTAAATATCTATTTGAATCTTATAATATCAAAAATGTATAAATATTTGTATTATTTCGGCACGCCCCGACAAAAAAGCGCCCTGTCGTTTCTATTTTCAAATTGTGTTTTCACACTATGAAAGATACTCAAGGCACTATTCAAAAATCACATTGTTGAAACGCGATCCGAAAACATGTACTTGTCTACATAAACGTGTTATCAGCCAGCTAACATAAAAGCGTTCCACTTCAATTAGAATGAACCCAAATGAATTCACTCAAGCGCTATTCGAGTACCTGTCCGCCAGAGGCCTGCAAATCGCTTGTGACGCACAGCAGGTGCACGACGCCCTGGAGGCCATGAACGCGACCGAGCGGAGAGGCATCTGGGAGTTTGTCGGAAAGCAGCTCAGGGTGAACCCGTCAACTGCCCACAACTACTACCACAACACCTGGAGCATGCAGTTCTTCGACAACATCCAGCCCTACAGAGACGTCCTCAAGCAGATGGTCGCCAGAAACATGAAGCTCAGCAACTCCGAAATCGTCCAAAAGTTCCAGAGCGCCTTTCCGGAGAAGAACTTCCTGAAGCACACCGTCCAGCAGATCGTGAGCATCCAGAAGCTACGTAACAACAAGAAGGAGAATTTGATAACGCCTTCCGAATCCCAGTGCAACGTTTCTTCGTTTTAGAGCTCGTTCGAGGACAACGGGTACTCGATCACCATCAGCTAGTGCGTAAGGTTCTTGGACGCCGTTTCTATGTGATGTATTAGTTTTATAGTTTCGTCTTCTTCAAATACATATTTACTTCCAAATCTAGTTTAAATATAAAGAAATCTAAATTTATAAGAAATCATATGACTTGTGCTCCATGTATGTATTTCTAGGATGTTAACTATGTTATATTTGAAAACTTCGCAATATATACTTGTGGCTTCGAAACATGTTAAAATAATGTTTCGAATTCAATCGATTAACAAAGAAAATAGCATAATTATCACGCTGGAGATATAAAACAAATATTTATATTTAATTCGATAATATATAATTAATCGTCACTATTTTCTTTTACATTTTTTGCGTGACATAGATAATTATTCTTAAATCAGAAATACTCTAAAACGACCGTGCTCTTCTACACGATGAGCATCTATATATAGTACCTGTTTTTGTCCACTTGCTTCTTGAACTGGTATGGGTCTGTTCCTTTTAGCTTGAATCGCGTCTTCACTTCTTTCTCGAGTTCTTTTCTGTAAATTTGCAATTCCAAATTCGTCTTGTTGTTTAAATTCGTTTCTAGCTGAAGTCTTTGGTCTATGAAGTTCTTGATGTCGGCTTGTATCTGTTTTGGATACGGTGGAAGAAGCTTCGGTAGAATAACATCCACAAAGCGTTTGTACGCGTATGATTTAGTGGAGTACCGTTTCATTTCCAGCGCTTGGTCTATCTGATACCACTTGATCAGCTTTTATTTTGAGATTTCAGCTCGGTGGAGTGCGAAATATATAGCTAGTTCCTGCTTCTTAGTTAGCGTATTATCATAACCTTTAAATTTCACGCACTGGCTTATTAATTCTAAAATTCGGTTGTCGACTTCAGTCTGCCAAGCTTTTGGCAAAATACTTCGTTTAGTCATTTGGAACGGAAGCAGTCAGATCTTGATTTTATGCAAAATATGAATCCTTGAAAGAATAACTGAGGTCATAATTTCTTGTTGTTGATTGACCAGGTAAGCAAGTCTTTATATTAAGTACTTACTTAATAGTGAAAATAAGTGAATATACACTACAAATTACTAAGATATTGGCTAAAACAAGCAACCCCGTGTACCTCCGCTCCATAGAATATATATTTACAAATATAAATAGTTTCACATATTTTCAGGTCCTACCAGGGTGCCCAAAATCACCTTCAGCATATCTTCAATGCTGTCCAGCCTCTTCTCGATTCCTTCCTACTTTGCCAGATTCACGCGGCTTTCTTTCATCAACAAGGATATTTCGTTTACCAGAAATCCGGGTGAAGTTACCACAGGCTAAGAAGCAACCGGCTTTGAAGGTTTTACCACTGGAGTTGAACCTGGAACCGGAACTCTGAACTGTTTCTGCTCGTCGGCCGAGAGAACGCGTTCGTTCAGGTTCTTGATGGATCTGGAGACCACTTTGCGCAGAACCGGGTTGAAGTCTTGGTTTGAACACACCGGGTTGTCCTGGATCCACAGGCGCTGGAGCTTGTTCAGGTTGGAGAAGACGCAGAACTGCCCGATGTCCTGGATCTTGTTTCCGTCCAGGTAGAGCACCTCCAGGTTGACCAGGGTCTGAAGGCCCATGAGATCTGTTATCATGGATTTGGAAGCAGAGATGGTCGTGAGCGAAATGATGCCGGAAAGTGGCGCTAAGGATGTCACTTTGGTGTGTGTTAACGTTATTTGTCTAAGGTTGCGGAAGCTCTGAATACCGTCCAACGAAGTGAGCGGGTTTCGGCTCACGTTCACTGAAGAGTATATAAAGGAATTTCCTCTATTTCCAATAGAAAACGCATTCGTTTCCGATATATCTAAATTACTAGACAATACCGGCGTTGGTGCGACTTTAATACTTGGTGAGAATATTTGCTAGAAACTTGCGATCATTATTTGAAGTGGAACCCGATTCTTTTGAAGTATCGTTACTTTTATATCTATGCAAATACTTAACAAAATTAATTACACTATCTCTTCTGAAACCAAAATAACGATTTTACTAAATATGGTACTGGTACGGCTAACTGGCAGGAAATAATTGTACATTTTACAACTAAGTTGTATATTTTCTAACATTTTAGTATCATCTCTTCACTAATCTTGGAATTAAATACATCATAGCTTAAATTACGACTACACTGGCAAGCTTTTTCTTTTTGTTGGTCTCTTCTGAACAAACAAAATATATTATAGAAACATTGTGAAGCTTTTTGATGATAACGGCAACATCTCCAAGATTTAGTTTGACTATAAGTAGAATAATATTTAAATAGTATTAGAGTTAACGCTATTATATTCATATGTATATTATCTTCTTCAATCTAGCCGTATAGTTGGTCAAGCAATAATGTCATCAAAATTTTGATTCGTTAATTCGGCATATGTTCTCGTCTTCTGTATATTAACAGTAACTTTTATAAATTTCAGTTTAATAATTGATATGTAACTATTACACCAAAATTAGTTATCGATTACAAATAGAACTGAAATTAGTAAGATAATGTATGATATACTAGAACGGTTAATATTAATGTCATATTTTCAGTTCAACGTTTCCGATATAAGATTTACTATCCACTTCACATATATGAGTTGGAAGGAGCGCTTACCGTTCGTCATGAGCCAGTTCCTTGCCCAACGTGGTTTTAATATAACAAATCAACGTTAAATCCATTAAACTTTGAACGCTCTCAACTCTTCAGAAAAATAGGGATTCTTTGCTTTCCTCGGCCAAAAACTCCGAGTAGACTCCAACATAGTCAAAAATTTCTACCACAACACCTGGGTGAAGCAGTTCTCGGAGAGCCCGGCTCCGTACAGATCCGAGATCCAGGAGCTCGTGCGCGAGGTGGTCGTGGTGCGCGGAGAAGAGGTCCGAGAAGCCATCCAGGTCTTCGTGGCCAGGCACCCGGAAAAGCAGTTTAACCTCCGCCAGCTCCAGCAGGTCTTCAACATCGCCAAGTACAGGACCAAGGCCGAGGACGCCAGCGAGGCCCGGACCGAAGGCAGCGAGGGCTTCAGCGTCTCCATCGACCAGTGCCTGCTGTTCCAAACCGCCTGTGGCATGCAGGAGTGATTAGTATTTTGAAAGGTATTTCTACTTATTGGATGAGTTTCCTGAATTCTTGTTTTCTGTTTGTAAATTAATTCTTGGTTCTCCATAATCTAATATTACCGAGCATCTATGAAACTGGAAGGTAGAGCCCGTACTGGCCAGCACTCAACTGGAGATCGGTTCTTCGATTCTTCAATATATTTCTTCGTTTCTCCAATTCTTCCGTGGAGGCTCTGGATCTCCACCCTTGCTTCTGGCATATCCACCTGCTCCCCCGCCGTCTTTGGCCAGAACTCGAATCTATGATACTCCTACGGTTTTCGGCATCTAGCCAAAGTCGTGGTACAAAATAATCCAAAGTCGGTTTTTGCACTTTTGTCTCCCGGCACCTGCGCGGCACTTTCCTCCGCCGCCGGGTCTCCACTCCAAAAGAATGCTCGTTCCATGGCAGCAGCAGTTCCCCGCGCTCCTCCAGCGCTTCCTCTCCCGGTACTTCGCGGGCCAGTCCAGCCGCAGCCCGGAGCTCTTCGCCTCCATCTCCCAGCTCTCCAAGGCCCAGAAGCGCGGCATCTTCGAGTTCGTGGCCAGCCAGCTGAAGACGGTAACTCCGGCGGACGTGAAGAACTACTACCACAACACCTGGGTGAAGCAGTTCTCGGAGAGCCCGGCTCCGTACAGATCCGAGATCCAGGAGCTCGTGCGCGAGGTGGTCGTGGTGCGCGGAGAAGAGGTCCGAGAAGCCATCCAGGTCTTCGTGGCCAGGCACCCGGAAAAGCAGTTCAACCTCCGCCAGCTCCAGCAGGTCTTCAACATCGCCAAGTACAGGACCAAGGCCGAGGACGCCAGCGAGGCCCGGACCGAAGGCAGCGAGGGCTTCAGCGTCTCCATCGACCAGTGCCTGCTGTTCCAAACCGCCTGTGGCATGCAGGAGTGATTAGTATTTTGAAAGGTATTTCTACTTATTGGATTAGTTTGTGAATTCTTGTTTTCTAGTTGTAAGTAGATTCTTATTTCTCGAGAACATATTGCTTTCGATCAATGGCACCTGAGCATGAATCAGAAATATTCATATTCACATCAATAAATTAAACGCATTAGAGCGTAAGTTATGTCACTTTTCTCTGGACTAAATTATGTAGATATTTGAATTAGAAATTACACTATCTTCTCTGAAGCTAAAAATACTTTGATATAGTATCTACTATCTAATAATTTGTAAAAATCAGTTATTATACCACCTCAATATGATGAAGACATCAAAACGCGCTGACGAGGGCACCGAGTTGGATCTTTCCGGCCGTAATTTGGTCAATTTGCAGCAGTAATTCGGCAAACTAGTGTTTACGTTCAGGTTGAGCATCAGTGATAATCCGCTGCTTTCTTTGGATGGAATTCAGGTATTAACTAATCTAACTCATCTGAACGTTTCGCGCACCCTAATCTCAGATTTCGCGCCAATATAACTGCTAATTTAGATGAAATCGATTACAGCGTAGAACTGCTAAATATCCGATCTCCAGCACCTCCAAAACCTCTCAAACTTAACTCACTTGTACCTGGACAGCAATAGAATAACAGACTCTTAACAGTTGCTTTTTGTGAAGAATTTGAAACGGTTGGAACTGTTTTGGATTATGAACAACCCGATTTGTTGTGAAACTAATTTTGAGGCCGTTTTGAAGGAAAACTGTTCGCAAGTAAAGAACCTGAACAAAAAAGTTGTTAAAGTTGAGGCTAAAAATGATAATATCAGGGTTTCCAAAAAGTGATGAGTTATCAAAATTATAAATGTTAGAATAATTATAGTGTTAGAAATAAAATATTTTCATGTTTAGACAAGTATTTCATGAATATAGTTTAAAAATACAACTGTAATTAACGATTTTCATTTTATCAGTACAATCACTGATTTAGAGTTCCAGTATGAGTATAGAAATAGTACAATAGTGTAAAAATATTATAAGTATAATTACAATTATATTTTATAGCCTGGATTCTTGACTAAATTTATTAAAACTATTTTCTATAATTCATTAATGATTCAGAATCTGAATTTCAGATTACAAATGATTACAACAAGAAAATATAAATAATAAGAAGGCACTATCGCGACGAAGTAAGGTTAGAGAGACGTCTACAATTGAAGACATGGAACATGAGCGAGTGGGAAAATAATAAAAAATACACATATTTGTGAGTTCTTTATTAATTAAAAACTGAAATTCAATAAATTACAGTTGTACTTTCAACAATTTCATGATGAATATGATATGTTCTATATTATTTTCTAAAGTTATTAATAATAATCTTAATAATATTTGTGATTCTTAATTAATGGTTGATAATATACAATATAACTATTGCTTAAAAACTCACAAACTCAACAAACTATCTATAAACAAAAGTATTATTTTGTCGTAATAATCTAACAGCATATTCATATTGAATGATAAGGTTTAAGAAACAAATATTAATATTAAAGTTAATGATGTTACATATTTTGCGATTTTTGGTTTAAACGATTTCAAGTAATTAATATAGTAAGCTTTTTTTAATGTCACAATTGATTTTTCCATTGTTTATGGTTCTTTAATATGTTAAAAGTGTGATTTATACATGTCAAATTCAACACTCATTTTCGTAGCGAATGGATAATATCTATCAACAGTAATGTAGCAATCCATAAATACAGTAAACATACTTACAACAATTATTTAATTCAGATTTAATAGTTCACTGACTAGTGGTATTATTTTAAATGTAAATACTTTAATTAATTTAATAATTAATGATACTAATATTTCAGGTTACAACTTCAATTATAACTCATAAGACGCAAATTTAATAGCCTAATTATAACATAATATTGAATTATATGTATAATAATTGAGATTATGCTCTAATATTATAAATATTGTTAACGATTTAAATATGGTAATACATATGTCTTAATAACCAATAATTAATTGTGATTTATGTAATGATTAGAAAACAGTTGTTTATGGACTTTGTGAAAAAATACTGTTATATGGTGTTTAATAATAAAATTTAACTATAATGTGTATTTTACCATTTTATTTTAACGGATTTGAATGTGAATGCAGTTAAGGATATTTATTAGATGGTAATTAATGTGTTGATATACTATTCTAACTCACATTACTAAATTAAAGTGACATCTATTTAGAATAGCAACTATTGAACAATATATCAGCAATTTAACGTTAATAAATTACAATTTAATAGTAATCTGAAGAAAATTTAGAACGTAATACAACTAATTTGCAAAATTTTATAAATTAAAAATCAAATTAATTTTAATAGCTAATAAATTGTGTTAATTAATCACTGTCTTAGCTAATTGATAATACTTCATTATCATTTAACAATGTGTAAATAGATATTTAAAGAGTAAATAATTCGCTTAATCAACTATAGTAATAATAAAGTGCTTTGTTATTGCAGACAATTATTACTGTTAATCAGTCACTTAAATAGTAGCTTGATAGTCAGAAACAGTAATTAATAATCACAAATCAAACTCTTTACAATATGAATAGTGTATAGATAGTTACAGTAAATTAAGTAAACACCAATTTGTAGAATTAAATAGATGGAACTAAGAACGATGTCAGAACAATTTAGAGTTCTATAACTGGAATAAATGGATTGATAAACAACGTGAACGGGTAAATTAGTAATATAAACAACGTGAATGCTGCTCAAAGCGCAGATATTTAAGCTCTGAAGAATCAAGCTGGTTAAAATATGAACGGGGCATTTTGGTGTTCAATGTTAAAAATTAATTAATAATATATATCAGTTGGATATAGCGACAGTGTTTTAACAAGCTTATATATAGACAGAATAAATGGATATTGCTCAAATTTGCGAATGTGCTGTAATGAATGGTCATATTCAGGAAGAATTTATTATTCTTGTGCCACTGCTGCAAATTATTGGAGTGCATATACTAATGTATAATGTGGAACTTTTGTTTAAATATGAAAAATAAACAGTGAAATATTTTAAAATTAATTACACTTAATTACATTTATTTTCATTTAATATTGCTTTATATTACGCTTATGTGGTTAAGTTATATTGAAAGAAATAAAATTATATTGAGATTATATTGAGAAACCGTTTAAATCTATAATCCTGAAACAATTTAGACTCTTTAAACAATATCTTAACTCTTTAAACAGAAGCCCATCAAGGCGAAACATTTATGGTACTTCAAATGGTGAAACAAGATTAAATTATAAACTCAATAATCTATTATTGTATGTAATATTCCGAATTAACTTAGGTTGTCTGAGGAGGCTATTCAGAGTGACAAACCTAGAAGATGAGGTGTGATGTTGAGATTAGTTTGAGGTAACGTTATTGTGTAACTAAGTTTGGATTTGTGGATTGCCATGATTTATGAGATGAAGATGGAATGATTGAATTGAGCCTTAGTACTGATGATAAGGTTACAGTTAAGTATATATACTATGATGCGTATATATATATAAAATATATATAGCGTATATATATATATATATATATATATATATATATTTAGCGAATCAGGTGAAACTGGTCCGCTAACGACTCAGTGAGGGCCCTATTGGGTCTTTACTGAGTGGGCATAAATGACGGGTTGAGCCCGTTTGAAAGTGGAAACACTGGCGTGCGAGAGCCCATGTTTTGCTTTCGAAAGTCTCATAGTCGTTCGTTTGTGCCGTCTCGAGGAAGTGAAATGAATATATATATATATATATATATATATATATATATATATGAAATATGATTAAAAATTTAGAACAAATGATTACAAATGATTACAAAAGTCAGATAACATATAATTCACTTAGCATATCTTAGCTTATATCTTATTAATCATAATTAGTAAAATGGTTAAAATAATATATAATACTGAAGATAAACGTTATAGAGACGCTGGTTCTTTTTGTTTTGGTTTCAAAGTGAATTGATTTATAAAAATAGTTGTCTTTTCAATTTTTTGCTATGTCATACTCGTGTTTTAGCGGAAACTGGTGAAGTGAATTATTTATTTAGGTGCATTTTTACGAACTTACCAGTTTCGGTCATTCTAAGATGTGAATATATTTTGAATCATGTCACGATTATCATGTCACGACATAACGATAGTGATATACATTACCTCCTTGATTAGTCAAAATATTATGTTTTATAATTAATTTGTAATATGATTTAAAAGCAAATAATTAACAAAAATATATTTAGTTACGTATTGTTATCACATATGTACTCAATAAGAAATGATTAATATATAATAATTACCACACATAACATGAGATTGATTATTCATTTTATTAATATAATTAATATGCTAGCTTTAGTTAACTAAACAATTACTCGAAGTATGATAAATATTATATTGTGCTCTTTAGTACTTTGACTTCTATTTACTTCAAAAATAATAAAATACAAATAAGTTTACAATAAGTTTATTATTTTTTGAAAGCTAAGACAAATTCGATATTCATCTATAACCAGTAGTTCTGCTAAACCTTGCTCCAAGAATGAAATTGTATATTAATTTTATGAAAATGTGAAAATATAGTTGTGTAAAGATCATAGAATGCTAATATTGCCATTATTTACAATAATAAAATTGGCATAGCATATACCAACATTATTGTACCAAAGTTCTTGGATATATGATATTAGTACCAATTCTTCGGAATGACCGCCCTGGACATACTGTTTCATCAACACTTCAATTCCAAAAACTACGTGTTCTTCTTGGCTGTGAAATCGAAGGTCAATTCGAAGCAAAGAAGAAACCAATCTAGATTATTAAAGCCAAAAGTCAACTCACCATTGAGCTAGAACAACAGGAACTTCATGAGAAACCATTTTAAATGTGGGTACCACATTTTAAAGTGTGGAGTGGTCGACAAGTAATTAGATTTCTAGTAAATAGAAATGAGGATATTTTATCGTTTTCCAATTCAATGTGAATTTTGGTAAATTCTGAAAGGAATTACAGAGAGTAGACGGATAGGGCTGGTTTAATCAACAACTAGTAGTCTACTAGCCACGAGGAGCATCTTTGAGTCTTTCGATGAGGTTAGCAACAGTATCTGTTGTATTGACCATATGAAAGGTTCAACCTTGGGTCTGGAGTTCAGTGGGGGCAGTCGAACCTACGGGAAGACACAAATCTGTGGTTGGTTCAGATATCGGTCAAAAGTTTCGAAAGCGGGCTGGCATGCTTAGGGAAAGCCCTTCAGAGAGCATACAGTGTCACCTAGCCTTTAATGATTCTCAAGTTTGAGCTGGACCTCCTAGCCCATTTGTAAAAGAAGTGAAATAAAAGACTAGAGTTTTATTGTCTTTTAAAAGTTGTACCACTAAAAATTGGCAAATAAGAAAATTATACAATTTCACACCCCTTCCTTTCACATACCTTTTTTAGACACAAGATGTTTACACCTCTGTATACCATATAAATATTTATTAGTAATATATTTTAAATTTAAAATAAACAATATTAGAATGTAAAATTTACAATATTTGTATTTATTTGTGAATTTATTTGTGGTAACATCACTTTTCTTCTTCAAAGTCGAATGAATCCATATTTTGTTCTTCGTGGTGTTCTTCATGTTCTCCTTCTTGTTGTTCCATTTCTTGTTGTTCGAATTCGTGCATTTGTTCTTCAACTTCGTGGTTTTGTTGGCTTTCTGCGAGTTCTTCTTTAACGATGACGCATACTGGTAAGCTGAGTATTTCTTCTTCAGTTTTGAGCACGATTACGTCGTATACGTTATTTTCTCCGTCGATTTCGAGTTCAACGACAGCGTCCACAACTAGTCCAGGTGGGATGCCGCATCCTTTGATTTAATTAAATCTGAGGAATTTCACGGCTGAGTTTTCAATTTTGTCCAGTCTAACGTGAACTGATTCCGTCCCCACGTTAGTGATTCTGAGTGCGTGGTAAAGTTTTATTTTCTTGTCTTTAACTATGTTTTCAACTTGTAATCCGAGTTTCTTCCTTTTATCAACTCTTTACTAGTGTTATTACTCGCGAATCATATTCAACTGTTCAGCGCTGAGTTTGATCTCGATTGCGTTCGGTTCCAGGTGCACAATTCTCGAGAATGGCTGCTTCATCGTGGCTATGGTTTTTGTTTTCCTCAGTGCGTTCTGTTCTAAGCGTAAATAGTCTTAGTTTTTACAAGCGAGTGCCTCCTTGTTCATGACAGAGTCCTGAATCATTTGGTTCTCAAGTGCTCTCTGCGTTTACCTGAATGTGTTAATCTCGTTCAGTTCCGCCTGTTAAATGAGTGGGATCTCGTTCATAACCGGTTCGGTGTACTCCTTCTGCTTGAGAACGCGCGGAATCGCGTTCTTGTTGTAGTGGTTAATCACATATTTAACTAAATTCTGAGTTACATTTGAAGGCTGTTTGTATATACGGTGGTCTTCAATCACTTATTATGAGAGGGTGTCGTAGCGCTTAAGGGTGTCATTATACGCTTGCTTGTCCTTGTCGTAGAGCTTGCCCTCGGGAGTGTCCCAGTAGCTTTGGTACTCGTTCTTGTCGTAGAAAAGGAGGGTCATCTTGCGCGTGAGTGTTTTAAGCTAGGAGTCCTCTTCTTGGAGCAATGGTGATGGCTATTAGAGGGTGCGAGCGGGTTCGCGCATCACCTCCTCTTCCTACTCGGCGTAGAATTTAATCACCTCCTCGACGTTAGTTTCCAGCTACCAACGGCGAATCTGAATCTAATTGAACATCGTGTCAGGCCTATACAGTGGTACAGTCTGGATTTGAGCACGTATGCACAAATTGAAGTCCCTTAAGATGTTCTTCTAAATGTTCAACTCGTTGTTTTGACAAGAAAGCAAAATATTCTCCTTAGCCTGAGCTTGAGAGTACTGAACTCCATTTTCAAGCACCTTCACAAACAAAAACATGTTTTCTTCCTACTTTTCCTTTACCACGTTAGTTTTCAAGCTCTCGTGGAAATAAATCAAGCTTTTTGGAAGAACTTCACCCTTCATCATGATCTGATTGATATCTGGTAAGAAATCGGTATAACTTGGTTGCACTTGCTTAGCCTAAACCATAGGGACACCTAATTGTATATCAAGTTATTCTTCCTGGAATTTGTAAGTCATTTACGCATTTTCAAGATTATATGTGTAATATTTGTTTTCCTCAGTGAACAAAGCTGAAACAGACGCTGTCTATTGATTTAATCCTATTTCAATTTAGTCAAAGTGCCTATAAACAGCTTATCCTTCAGTTAACTGGAAGAAGTCAGAAATACCATTTTAATTATAGATAACTTTAAGACCATTCTCGCTCCAAAATCCAGAGATTCCAATTGGTAAGGTAAACATCGCATGACCAAAGTTAGTGTCTTTAATTAACTTCTTGATTTGTTTAGCAAGCAAAGATGAATCTCTATTTATTGATTGAGTTTCAGAATACACAGACTGAACAACATTCTAAAAGAAGAATTCGCTTGTATAATCTTTCTTATGCTTCAAAAGAACATCGTAGTCAGTTTGTTGTAACAATTCACTGAACATACTAAACGAGAATAGTTTATTTTTATAAGACCAAGCCATCATACGTGAATCTTGTTCGATTTATGGAACAAGAACATCTCTATTTACTTGTAAAAAGTCACTGAATGATATTTGATCTACACCCATCTGAGCGGTTTAGACATAATATTCATCGTTAACAGCGACAATCTAAGAACCTATGGTTGGAATTACCTCTGTTTATTAAGCTTGTTCTTAGAATTGTTTGTAAATTTCATCTGTTAACTCACTTAATACAAGTTCAGTAGTTTCTGAATCAGGCTGTTCTTAAATGTAGCATACAAGTCTCATAGCTTAACGCTCTATTTCAAACACAAAATCGATTCTGAAATATAATTTCTTCTTTTGATCTTGTAATTTTTCATTAAGTAATTAAATTGGAATCTCGAATTGTTTGTCTCTCAAAGTACCTGGAATCACATTACAGTAATGCTTTTCAATGCGAAGTCTGTTGTCAATTGTCAGTGAAATAGTTATATCAGCATAATTGACAACTACTTATTCATTAATTGCAACATTGATACCATCGATTGGTATTTGAACCTTTAAACTAGCTTGTTTGGCCTTCAATCCTTTAATATCCTTTTCAGTGTACTACTTAGCGATATCATTTCTAATAACAATTTCTTTTTTAGACAATTCAGTGAAATCTTAAAGTCTTTTCTTTCTTTTTCTCCATTCAACTTACTAAGCAGCGTCAATTTCTCTTGTTTTCTTGTCGATCTTAAACTTATTTTCTTATTTCACTTATTTTGGATCAACAACAGGTTTTGAAGAAGCAGATTAAGCAGCGAATTTCATAACTTCATACTCTTCAACACCATTACCAGTAAAAGCAACTTTAATAGGTCCTAATTGATTGTTCAATATAACTTATGTAACTTTCTTGTTGGAAACTTAGTGTTAAACGAAGTTTATACCAAGTGGATTTATTTTTGTTATATTTTCATCAGCGAGATTAGCAGGTTTAAAGTCTATTTCAGTAGCTAACGATGGAACATCAACTTCAAAATCGGCCAAAGTATCCATATCAAGTGGGACCTTCTATATCTTTTCGATATTTAAGCTAGTGAGATTGTTGTGGAAAATGTCAAACATTTGGTTAAAGTTTACTAAATTGTATTCAGGTGCATTAGATCTTTTTTCTCTCTTAATTTCAACAACTTTAATTTCTTCTTATTTTCCTTTTCCCTTTTTATCACCAGATCTATCTGATTTAAGATCTTGTCCACTTCTGGCAGATCTTTGTGATGGGGCGGCATCTTCTGGTTTTGGTAGGTTATTTAGTTCAAGTGGTTTTATTTCGACTTATCCTTCAGCTTGAACATTAAGTTTAGCTTAAAGATCTTTGTACTTAGAAATAGTTTCGTCAACAACAGCAGGCTCTATAAATTTAGCACCAATAGAGCCATATCTTTAGTAAATTACTTAGAATATGTTCTTGGGTGCTGAAGAAATTAAAACTGGTGTTTATTTAGGAATAACAATTTTATCAGTGGCGCAACAGTGAATTGGTTGGTTATAGTTGTATAACTGTTAGTTCAGCTTATTCTTGGCTATTTGGAATCTTTCAAAGTTTTATACGAGTAACACTTGATCACCGTAACGCAAATGTTACTAAATCAATGGTGAGTTGAACCATTGCGTAAAGTGTGGCATAGTAGCGTAAAGTTCAAACAAATTATTTTCAAACAGTTAGTATAGCTCAGAATGAGTGTTATTTTCACTTTTGAGCATTACTTGCTCATTATTGTACTTAGAATCGAATTTGATGTAATCCAAGAGAATTGATGTGAGGTCCAGTTTGTACTATTGGTCCAGGTTCAATATGAAGTGTGCGAATTATTAGTTGTTGAATTAAAATTCAGTTTGTTCATCGAATAGTTCCGGTTGAACGTCTTCGAATACTTTTTCGTATGCGAATTCTGGTAGTGGGGGTGGTTCTTCTTTCTTCTTCATTTTCATTAGTTTAACTTCTTTATCCCTTTCTTAAACCTTAATCTGGTATTCTTCGTACTGCTTAATGAATTATTCTCTGGTGAGTTTTTAATTCTACTGATCAGCAGCTTTGATCGCGAGGTCGTTCTATTGAAGCTTTCTACTGATTTCTCTGCTAACGAGGACCTGGATGAAGTCAACTGCGTCCTGTTCGTGCTTTTCAGCGTTGTTCATGAACAGTTCCGTTTGCTTCTCCGATTGAATTAAATTATTATTCTCCTATCTGGTCTAAACTATCTAACCGGCTTCAACGGTAGCTTGCACTTCGCACTGGTCAACGCTGTAACCGAATTGCTTTACAATGTTTAGGAGGTCCACATCAATTTCCACTCCAGATTCGTACTGAATAAGGTTGGTGAACACATTCAGCTCTTTTGGAGTGCACTAGAACAAGCAGCTCTTGCTCTGGAACAAACCCTCCTCGATTTTAGCCGTTTTGTCCTTCTTGAGCTTGTCCGCACTTGGAGCCCTGTTCAACTTCGAAGCCTTCGCAGTTGCATTACTTTGAACCATCGACATTGAAACTGTTTTCTCAGCAGCCTGCTTCGGATCAAAATTACTCTCAAATTAGAGGATCATGGCCTCCATAATTGAACCAAGCCTGTTCTGGTTTTTGTAGTTCAAACAGTTTAAACTGGCGTAATACACGCTCATATCAGAGTTTATAGTATTCTGGTTCAAATGCATGAAAACATCAGAATTCTAGAATTTAGCACAGTACTCCTTATCCTCGTTGTGGAATTTGTGTAAATAGTTCAATTGATCCTCTGAAAAACGTCTGGTGCATTAAACAAGAACACGGTCTTCAACTTTCTTACCAGCTTGTTTCTTTTCAGATAAATCTATGATTCTAGCTGATTCTGGCTGTATGCCTTTAACAACGTTAACATACGAAACTAACCTGAAATCTTGCTCTTTATTAGTAAAGTAGTTTTAATCATACTATTCAGTGTTAAGATAATTAGTGTGTTGACTAAATACCTTGTATTGAACCGGAGAATCAAGAAGAATATTCAACAAATTGACAAACTTCTCTAAAAGCTTAGTGATATGCACTAGCTCGCCTGATTTTTAGGAAAATGCTACTTAAAATGCTTTATCATCTTTAAAAGTTTATTGCTTAAGCTGCTTATAAAGAGTGTAATATGTTTAATATTTACTGAACTGATGCATTTCATAAAATGGAACAACCTTTATATCTACATCATATTTGTTGATTTTGCTGTATTTATTTTCTCTTAAAAATGTCACAAGCTTAGGGAAGTTTACAGAACCATCAGCAAATGTTAATTAAATTATTGAAGAATCTCTTATAATTCTAGGAGCTTTCTTCTTTGGTTCATTATTAATTTTTGTTGCAAATAATTTAGGAAGAGGAAGAATCTATTTTTTAACATATGGATTGAATTAGTATGAAAATAGCTCAGCATCCTAAAATTAATTCAGTTTTGGTGGTGTGAGTTAAAGCTTATTTAAGAAATCGGAGAAATCTAATTCTTTAAGCACTTCTTAAATGTTGAAATCTTCTAAGATTTAAACATACGCAGAAATTACAATATTTGCTTCTAATTAAGCATCTGCAAACACTTAATAAGGTAACGGCGCTTCTGGGTATTCTGGAAACTTTAACTGATCCATGTCATACTGTTCATTTTCTGAAAAGTTTTTATTCATTTCATTTATGAAATTAGTAAGTGTTTCAGTAAATTAAGCATTTTGATCTGATTATAGTTACGCTATTTGATTTTTGACTTATTCACCAAATCCAAAGTTTGAAACAAGGATAATAGTTTTGTCAGTTTTCAAATCTAAATCGAGTTACTTCTTAGCTTTTGGTTTACTGTTTGGATCCTGCTGGATTACAGCTAGTTTATCCATAAAATCGCGAATAAATATCATTTTTTCGGATAGAGTTGTAGGTTTTGTCAATTTTTGTTCCGGAATTTCATTCAATTTGTTGAGATCTAAGCAATACAACTTTGGAATTTATTAAGTCACTAAGAACGATGAAAACTGTTCGTATGCAGTTCTGGACTCATATTCTAAATTAATTATCAAAAAATCTGACGATTATTGCATTGCGGAAATATGGAGGTGGAGTGGCATATTTTTGACTGTTTTTCAATAAATAAATAGTTTCCAAACCTCACATCACAATCATAAGATGACATTCACTGTAGTTAATAGAGTGCCATAGCATTACGTCTAGTTTTTGAATACGTTAACGGAAAATGTTGCTCCATATTAGTTGAACAAGGGTTATACTTTTGATGAAATTTAGTCTGTTATCGATTTCTCATGTGTGCCTGCGGACACTGCGCGCAATACGCTGGATAGTATGAAGCAAACATTAATTTTCTTGTCAGCTGAGTCAGAACTGAACGAGCAGTTGGAACTTTTTACATCCTTCGTGTGTAAGTATGTGTATGAGTTGTACGACTAGACTTAGTAGTTATCTAAGGATATCTCATTTGATATGTGGATATCCGGTTTGTTCTACGATTATACAGCAGAATATGATTTGTTCGAGGTGCGTGTGCCTCCAAGCAATAAAATGGATCCGTTACAAATAAAAGTTGATTACGAGCAGCTTCTATCCCGTTTGTAAGCGGTTAAGATCCTGAATAAGTAGCACACTGGTTAGTATCAGCTTCGTTTATTCTTCCAGATTGGTTCTTTCCGCTTCAAAATTGATTTTTATCTGTTATTAGTGCCAATAAATCTTGAAACGCAAACGTAATTGAATTTTATATTTTTGAAGTAGTTGATTGAGTAGAAAACGGTGTCCACCGCTCAAAATTTCTATTTGCAACTCAAATCTTCACTCCAGAACCACTCCAGCTTCATTTACAACTTAATTTCTAAATCAAATTGTCTGGAGAACGTTTCAAAACTTAATGGGAAGCGGAACGAAATCTCAACCGTTTTCAATTAAGACAGATTCGTGTTCGAACTCCAAAATGACATTTACTCCAAATAATACAAAGAGGAACGAATCCACTACGAATAGGAATTCGATAAAAAGATCACCCTGCTCAGAAAAATGCAAATTGATCAAATCGAACAAAAATACGCGGAGTGGAAACAAAACGTAAAAGATGAAGAAAAACTCATGAAAACTCAATTAACTGAAAGCAAAAACAAAATTGAACAGAAAACAATTAATGCTAATGACGGCAGAGAATAAACACTGGACGAAATACTCAAACAAGATAACGTACGCAAAGTATACATACAACAAATAGAAGGCTAAACATTCACACAAAACGACCTAGACGAGATAAACAACGAAAGAATCCAAACGAGCGTCAAAAAACTCAACTTCAAATGCTCCAACATCAATAACTACCAACCAGAAGAAAAACTCAACCTCGTCAAAGAATAACAACAACTCCAACAAAAACTAGCATACAAACTAGATAAAGTCAAACACATGGAAAAGGGACAACTCGACAAAACAATGCAACCTAAAACTTAAAAGATTGTTGAAAATGCACTAAAACCAGTATAAAATGAAGAACTAACCATTTACGAAAACAAAAATGGAATTAAAATGCTAATTGAAACTAATAATATCAGAGATTTCAGACATGTTCAATGTAAGTCACTATTTGAAATAGATAATTACAGCTAAGATGTTAGAGGACTTTAAAATAGGTTGAAAATGCTTCATTTATATATCGCGCAAGATAACGATTGGACAGGAATACTAAGAAATGAAACCATATTTATTGTTAAAAGCGAAACTTTAGGCAAATGGATAAGCAAAATCGAAGAAGAATACATCAGTAGATGAAAAGTGACAATAAATACATTGTGTTTTATTCATCAATTAGTTTATACCCCAAGTTAATTTAAGTTGCTTTTAAAGATTATAATTACTGTAAACAATACAATAATCAAAAGAATAACAAATAGCACAAGCATATAATTTATTACATCCTAATAAATATATGAAACAAGTTTAGTACAATAATATAATTCTGTGTCGCTTATAAAAGCTAAAGTGTAAGATATTTTCTTTTAAATAATATTATCATGCATTTAATGCATTCTAGATTTAAATGAACCGCTTACGCGTGAACCTTGATATTATCCTGTATCTTCAATATCTGTAAAACACAATCTTTCGTATGAATTGAACCATTCATTTGAAAGAACTTTATCCATTTTCATCCAAAAATATGTTTATCGTAAAGCTGGATTTGATATATTTGGATCTAATTTACCACTAAATGAGCCAACAATTCCTGTTGTTGTTAATTGATTTTTGCATACTTAGTTATTTTTAGTAAAGATTTTTAAACATATTTTTGATGAATATACTTCAGTAATCATATCATAATAACATGATTTATTTATAACACCTTGATAATAAATAGCTTGAATCATTTTATATTTTACATCTCTTAGCTCAATCATTGTTATGAAATAATATTCCTATTACTCATCCACATTAATTGTTTTAGAAAAATAAAATGGAATACCTAAACGGATTCTAAATTTTTATAAATCTACTGAGAAATTTGAATTTTAATTAACTTCTAAGTTGGTGTCGTAAGTTTATTAACGCATATATAATGTTTTTCCATCATGAATAGTTTGTAAGCAGTTAACTATTAAATTTGGATTAATTGTAGTATATGAATACCAAGATTATAAATTAGAGCGCGCTGGTACAGGATGGCATATATTGGACAATTGATTCCCTATTCTTTGAATTTTAGCTTCAAATTGATTAGAAACTTTTAAAATTTAATCGTTGTCATAAACTCTTAGTCTCATTTCCACATTAAGATTAATTTTAAAATATTTAACAAAGTTTATAATCAAGTCCGCGTTGGTGGTGTCCACATCTGAGGAGGTGTTGTAGAAGAAGACGCTTTCAGTGTCAAATGCTCCTGTTTGGAATCCGTTGAAGGTCTGGCCGCCAGCAACAACCGTCGGGACTATTGGGATTTGGATCCAGGTCTCGTTGTAGTACTCCAGGTATACCAGAACCTGGGACGAAATTTCGCACGACAATGGAATTACAGAAATATTGAAGGCGAAGTCGTAATCCACCGAAAACTCCACGTCGTCCCAGCAGTGCCTGCTATCAAAAGTTATATGTTTGATATGTTTTATTGTTCCTTTATCTAAAAACTGGTTTTCAAATGTGATAGAGTAATTGGCTGATGATGTACTAATTAATTTATCATATATTTCAGGTTCAAATAAAAACTTAGCAAATATTTAGTTTTGAATAGGTTTGAACAGTTAGTTCACTGTTGTTTAAGTTGTAGGAATCACTAAATTAATAAAATTAATAGTACTTCTACAGTCTCATCTAAAAATTAATTACAATTTTAATTAGTTGTTAAAGTTAGACGAAATGAATGTTCGGATTAGAAGCCAGTTAATTCTGCATTTTCTATACATTGCATTTAGTTAAGTACTAATAAACATTATATCATTATCTTGGAGTGGAATTAAACAAAAATATTTTGATATTAACAATATATAATCATTATATATGTAATCTGTAAAACTGGGAAGGGCGAATTTGCTTCGTTGTTTAAATATATTGTTTACATTGTAGTACATAAAAACATTTCTAATGAACTAATTTTTCATTCTTTCAGCTGTTTAGCTGCTTGAACGCGAATGCGACCATTATCGCAGTAATCAAAACTGCCGCTCCAAATACGTAGTACGTTAGATTAAAGCTCTCTGTCATCAAGCTCACAATCTTTTGGGAGTAAAAAAGCTCCGTATCGCTGATGAACGCCAGTGTGTAGTCAGTGCCCTCTTTCTCAATTTCGTCGAAGAACTGAGTCATTCTGGTTGAAAACGAACCAGTTACCCTCGTTCCTTAAAATTCTCCAGTGTCATTTGCATCAGTGAAGCAAATTCTTTGGTAAGAATTGAACCAGTCACTTGTTAACACCTTGCTCATGCCCATCCAGAAATATGTTAAGCGCTTAGTTGGATCAACTGGATCTGGATCCAGTTTTCCACTGAAAGAACCTGTAATTCCAGTTGTGGATAGTTATGATCTGCAAGTTGGATTATCTTTCGTGAATATCTTCAGACAAATCTTGGAGTTGTAAAGCTCAGTTGCAATGTCGTAGTAGCAAGATTTTAATGAGGTGCCTGTGTAATAAAGTGCTTGGAGCATCATTCCGTTTGCATCATGCAATTCAATCATGGTAATGAAGTAATAATCTTTTGATTCGTTGACTTTAATCGTATTTGCGAAATAGAATGGAATTCCAAGTCTAGTTCTGAATTTCTGCAATTCTACTGAAAATACGGAATGATCACTAACTACTTCATCTTCGTCGTAGGTATACTAACGGGCATACAATGTGACGCCGCCAACAATTGATTGTAGGCAATCAACAATCAAATTTGGATTCACTGTTGTGTAAGAATACCAAGTTTGTAAATTGGACTTGGCTGCTAGAGGATGACAAGACTTTGAAAGTGAATTTCCAAACTAGGTTATGTCAACTTGATAAATTTGCTTTATAACTGAGGCTGGATCAGATTCATACATTCTAAATCTCATTTGTGTATTTAAATGGAGCTTAATGAATTTAACAAAGTTTATAATCAAGTCCGCGTTGGTGGTGTCCACATCAGAAGAGGTGTTGTAGAAGAAGACGCTTTCAGTGTCAAATGCTCCTGTTTGGAATCCGTTGAAGGTCTGGCCTCCAGCGAAGACCGTCGGGACTATTGGGATTTGGATCCAGGTCTCGTTGTAGTACTCCAGGTATACCAGAACCTGGGACGAAATCTCGCACGAAAGAGGAATTACAGAAATATTGAAGGCGAAGTCGTAATCCACCGAAAACTCCACGTTGTCCCAGCAGTGCCTGCTATCGAATATGGTGTGTTATATTACTGGTATAGTTCCTGGGTAAAAGAATTGGTTTTCAAATGAAATAACGAAATCTGCTGTTGGATTTTCTTTAACGCTTTCATAATTAATGTGATCAAGTTAAAATTTTACTATTAAGTTTGTATCTGATGAAGTAAATGTTTAAGTTGTTGTGGTCATCGCCTATGGTAGAGTAATGTCCTAAAAGTTCAAAACGGCAGTCAGCACTTATCCATTGTAATTATTACAGTTCGGATTGATGCTGGTGGTGAGGTAAAACGCGTGCTCGGATTCAACTCCAACCAGTTAAACAACTTCATTGAAACATTCGAAAGATGCAGCGTAAATTGCAGTAAATATCATTTTGTAAAGTGGAATAAATTTTAACATAAAAGACATTTTGGAGTGCTATATATGTGTATTATATTCATATTTAAACAGATGTTATTTGTTTAGATATTTAAATTTATTTCTGAACTCATAAATTAATATCAATAAGCTCAATTTTGGGTAAATTCAATATTATATACCTTATACCCTGTATGAAGAATGATTTGATATTAAAAGTAAAACGTTAATATAACAGGTAATAAAATTTATGAGTTATTTCGATCTACCTCAGAAGAATGAGCAAGGTACATTCAAAAATATCAGGTATTTAAAAATTGTAAAAATTAAGAAATACTAAAAATCAAGTTGCATCATTTAAACATTGATGATTTCATCAGGTTTTCCTTCTTGCTTCTTTCAGCTTTTTCCTTTTCTTGGTGTATTTTTTCTTTTTCAGAGAATATGTTGATTGCTGCGAACAGGCTTCCCATTTCGTCGTTGTATTGAATCATTTGGAACGATTCGTTCCTGAACGTTTGGTTTTTGCTTGAAGTTTTATTGATTGTTTGAACTATTTGTTTCTTTTGGAGGGCTCTAACTTATTCGGCTCTTGATAGTTCAAGGTTGTGTTGTTGATTATTTTCAATTTATCGTTTTTCAACGAGTTGCGAGCGCTGCATTGCCCTGACAGATTTTTGTTCTTCTATTTGCGATTATTTCAGCGAGTGTGTTGACTGTGCTAGGTCTACTATCGCTTGCCTGTGCGAGGTCGGGCTCTGTATTTTATCCGGGTGAATGTGCTGATATACCTTGCTTTTGTTGTTATTCACATTCGACAAGAGTAAGCTGCTCAGATTGCTTCCGCAGAGCTGGGATAGCCCCCTCGTTTAGCTCCTAACCAGCTCGTTTTCAATTTTTATGTTCTTAAATGCTTGCCTTTACCTGAAGAATTACTGCAGCATTTTGGTGAACCTTACTTGTAGCATTTTCCGCTCGTGGATCATCCGCTCCAAATCGCTTTTTGGCTCTACAACCGGTTCCTTATCCAATTACGTCCACTCCTCGGCTACGAATCTGTTGAATTCGTGTTGTAAAATTCCGTCTAGCATTACGAACTCTGAAAATGCGTTCTCGTTTCTTTGTTCCTCAAGATTAAGAGCTTCTTGGAGTTAATGGGCGATTGTTTTGTCCTGTGGGTTGAATTGTTACTACTTTGACGTTTTGTTCCTCTAATTCGTGAACGGGACCCTCACCGGAGAGAAGGTGATTTTCCTGTTGAGCACGTGCTCGGCGTCAGTTATGTGGTTTTCAATCTCTTGTTAACGCTGCTTGTCCTCAGCATCGTATGTGCGCATCTTCTTGAAGTGGTCAATCGCGATTTCAACCTTCGTCTAAGATACATACGGACGCAGGACCGTGTCCGTGCTGAACACGGAATTTAAAGACTGAGCGGAAATCTGCATCCTAGACTTTGAAATGGTCAGCAAACGCTACTGCTCAATTTAACGCCCCACAAACGCATACTTGGCCTCCACAGACTTACGAAGCTACTTACGCGCAATCTCATACTGCTTTAAAATTTGCTCTTTGTCCATTAGCGCGGAAAATAAAAATAAATGTCATAAAACAAGATACACACGTAGCATATATTATAATGTTCATAATTCTAACCAGGAAAGCGATTTACATTTAATTTTAAATAATCAAACTTTAAAATTAGGTTAATTTAGAGAAATAAGCTACAATCTTATAAATTAAGTACAATATATAGAAACTAACTTAAATTTCTCCACTCCAGAGAATGAATCTCGTAGTGGCAATGAATGAGGCCAAATTGAAAAAGTAAATAAGTAAAGAAAATATGAAATAAAATGTTATATACGCCTAGTAATCAAATACAATATAATATTAGAAAGATAAAATTTAAGAGTTAGAATAATAATTGAAAGAATTAAAATAAGTTCATATTAATGAATAGCAACAAAAATACTAAATTTTGGAGATATATTTTATGAAATTTTACAAAAGTACAATAATTATTAAACTGGTTAAAAATAGAGATATTCTGATAAAGAAATGAAGTACTGGACAATCGTTCTAAGCAGAGCGCCTACTATATACTAATCTATGGTAAAATAATTTGGTGCTCCATCTAAATAATATTTAAGATAATTAATGCAATAAACAAGTGATTTAACAAATAGTTAGCGAATATACCACGAAAGTAAATCGGATGATGATTTATTGAGGTCGCACCAAAGCAAACAATATGATACTGAGCTTGCTAAGAGCTTTGGTTTCAAGTGCTATAGTTAGAAAAGTCTAGATTTCTAATTGGCGAGATGTTGATTTTAAAGCGGATTTATATGGAGAACCAGGACGCGACAATTCCCCGGATATGCAAACTATTCAGGAATAAAACCCAAATGGCTATATCCGTTTACACAGCCAAACGAATTCAGATTATTTAGATGCTATGAACGTGGGCAAGAACCACGTGATAACTAATACCTGTTGGACTTGGGTGCGGGCACTGATTTTATGTGGTGACGAATTTGCTTGTCAGTGATACAATATGATTGATACAATATGATATTTAGCAAATTCACTTCTGTAATTCACTTCTTGATTAATTGATTATAATGATGAATATTAATAATTTGTTTGTCCGTAATGACTCACTTAACTGAAGTAAACGTATGATATCCCAAATCTTAATGAGTTACTTTTATGATTCAATATCATGAAATATAGATTTATCTTTTGTTAATTACAATGAGCAATACTCAATATATTTATCTTAGTTATTTTGTTTCTGATTTCTGTTAAAGAAGTTAATCCTAAAATGATTCAATTTGAACACAATATGTATATTTAATAAAAGCTAAGACTGAATTGAACAACCATCTAAAACATTATTTATATATCAGAGAATGGTAGAGTAATATATTTATTACTCAATTAATTAGTCAAATTTAGTACATTTAGATCCACTTACAATCTTAAAACTATCATCAAACGTCGTTTCCTGATGTTAAATATTATGATATGTGTTATAAGATACCCACTTCATAAATGATATTCTTTTATAGTCTAAGTATAACTTAACAATAAATATAGGATATGGATTAAATAATTCGGAATAAATAAGAGCTAATGACAGAGAATAAATTAAATGTCGTGAGCAATCCATGGGCGATTCCAAGTCGCCAAGATAAAGCAACAAGTTTGATTAATTCGATGATTAGAACCAACGGGCGCACATATTTGTGGAATTAGTGGAAGAATATTGAATAAGGTGCTCAATTATTACAAACTGTAAATTGTCTTTAATAAATTGCAACAGCATATGCCGTTATTCCATATTATAATACAACATCTAAAGACGACTACCCCAATATTCACTACAAAAATATTACCACTTTGAACATCATAACATCTGCATTGGACTATATTTTTACAACTTACTATAAGGCTGATTTGGTCACAGTACTTCCTCCTTTATCTGGCACAGGTGTTTAAGGTTGGTGGGATTGGCAAATAGGAATTACAGAAGCTTTAAATAATATCATCATTTTGATCTTTGATGGAATTACTTAAAACTAAATTAGTTAGTTCGCTGCTTCATCAAGAAGATTTTTACCAAATTCAACTATGTTTGGATATTTAGCTGGTACAAATGCTTCACCTAATCCATCAACGGGCGGTAACTTGGTTGATACATCTAGAATATGTTTTCTTAGAGGTTTGATAACAAAAAATATAACTGAAGCTGATTTAGCATTTCATGGCTTGGATCATATAATGGATTTTGTAACGACTTCTGACGGGTTTTACAAGGATTATTCGTTTATTCAGCATGAAACCACAGTAGCCTCTGCTAGCTATGGCTTAGTGGTGTTTTCCGGTCTAACCGACATAATTGTGATATTGAACGGTAGTGCTATGTACCACTACAGCAAAACGAGCATCTCAAACATATTCGATTTCATTTTAAATGCTGAAATGCCTTTGCTCTACAGTGGGTAGATGATGAACATGGTCAACGGGCGTGGTGTTTCTAGAAAAGAGTAGGAGTACAGAAACGGGGCTGAGTTCATTCGTCTTCTTACAGTTTTGAGCGAGTGCGCTCCAAGTAGTTAAATATAGTTGTAAATGCATAAGCTGATCAAGCATCACGTGAATAAGGCGAAGCCCTTTGCTGATTTTACTTCTCAGCCATAGTTTGCGCACGATACCATTCTTAGAATTCTTAAAAATACTTCAATTCCTGATTTTTAGCCCGAATTCTTGCACAAGCGCTTTTCCTCAATGGCTCGTGTGGTGCACCGAAGAGAGAATTTCGCTTTCGCGTTATCCATGCACTCGTACAAAGTAGGGGACTATGAGTCCTTCAGCATTGAGAACTTACACGGTTGGTATGGAGGTGACGGCGCCGAGTACATGTATTCTAATTATTAATAGTAGTACGTTGACTACTTCCCCAGTGTAAATCCCTATTTATTATAGGGAACAACTGAACTCACTTCTCACAGAAATGACGGTGATGTTGACGGGGTGAGGAACTATCAAATGAGCAACGCTACATTCGTGGGCGGAACCGATTTGAACGGGATTGGAGTGGTTGGAATGGAGTTTTACAACTACAACTATAAACTTGGCGGGTTCAGGTCCTGGTTCATGTTCGACCAGTCGGTAGTGATAATCGCGAATTATAACAGCACAGAAACCTACAGGAGCACTGTTTTGAACAGGATATTGGAATCTCTCGACCAAAAGGTGTTCGTTGACTCCAAAGTGATACCCAATGACCTGAAATCATACACCTGCAATAAAATTTTCGTGGAGGGAACTGGGGCCAACGACTCGATTGGGATCATCTTCCTTAAGCAAACTTAAATATTCATAAAGAAAGAGCTCAGAACTGGCGACTGGAACCAAATTGGAACTGATAGTGGTGCCGTTTAAAGGAATTACGTTACAGGCTACGTTGAGAAAACGAACGCGTTCTCAGAGCTGTAATATGTGATCCTGTTCGGGTGCAATTAAACTGAGTTTGATCTGAAGCAAAATGACTACCAGGTGAGCTAAAACAGCTCTATGCACATCGTTAAGCACACTGAGAATAACGTTACTTACGAAGCTGCGAACATATTCAACTTAACAGCTGGATAGTACGTGAGCTTAAACAAATTCAAAATAAACTCAAATGCATCCGTGTTAATCAAAACAACAGATAAAGTCCAAATATCGATTTCAGACCCAACGTAGAAATAAACAACTCTGAATTTCACGTACTATGATTAAGAATAAATTGTGAATGTGAAAGGAGCAGCTGGAGCTAGCTCAGTGTTCGAGTATTTAAATAATAAATAGAATAAATGCGGGACAGGATGCGCAATTGGAATCGGAATCGGTGTTTCAATAGTTATAGTTTTGATGGTCATATTCGGAATCATATTCCATAAAGCGAAAATAACTTCAAAATAGAAATTGGCCTAGAAACCGAAGTAAGTTAAAAAGCCATAACACATGCACAAAACAGGAAGTGATCCGATATTTTGATATATTTCTTTTTACTTATATTGTCTTTACTTTGTAGAATGTCTGTAGTCTAATTTTTAATAATACTGCAGAAATCTGCATATAAGAGAGGTCCTTTTTCATTTGTAAGGGGTTGACCAATAATTTTCGGACCCCTTATATAATTGAACTTAGTTTTACAAAATATAAATAGCTCATAAATAGTATATATATTATATATATTATATTATATATATTATATTTATGAATATTTTACAAAAAGAACAAAAGATAAGAACAAAAGATAAGAACAAAAAGATAAAAAGATAACAGAAGTGAGGCTCGTCATTTATTAGGGTCCCATCAATTTGTGCCTGTATTTGTTTAAATGAAACATTTAGTGACATTCAATCTTTCTATTCAATTATTTGTTAATACTAAAGTAAATTTTATCTAAACCTACAATAATATTATTATTTCAATGTTTTAGAATGTTAAATCAGTTGTCATTCAATTCTAGTTCATCTACAAGTTACGCCATTATTAGTTTTTGCTACTTCGAAGAATGATATTCGACAGCTTTAATTCCAGCAAATATCATGATAAATATGGTGAACATTGCACTTGAGAAGCACATACCATATGTTTAACCATTCACAGTACATTTGTGACCACTATATGGAAATTCGCATGTACATCGTACTATTCCGCTTTCTGCTTCATAACATTTTCCGTGTTTATTTGGAACTATTTTTCTACATATTTTATACTCATCTTCCATGAAATTTTCTGCACAATCTAAACATTAATTAAATGGATTGCGATTTTCTTTACAATTGCATAAAAATTGATTGTTGTAAATACATTATTAACCATTGCACACTAAATCATCTTGTAATAATCCACAAGAGTCTTACTAACAGTCACTTCCATCAAGCATTGCATCACAGCTTTTAAAGTAATAGTAGACAGTTCCATAAGTTTATGAATAATCCCATTAATTTGAAGTCTATATTTTGAGATATAAATCGCTAACAGATTTTTAGAAATAATCTGGTTTTGTAGTTAATTATAAAAACAAGTCTATATCGATTTAATTATTTAAAAGTTATATTTTACAATTGGTTTCAGATTAATATTTTGCTTTGCTTTTATAGAACAAATCTGTAATATTAAAATCGGTGCATTGTTACGCTAATGTAAAATTTTAAGTGAGTAAAAAATGTTTACTTAGTGTGTAATAGAATACAATCTAATTTAACGTAGCATTTTTAATAGAATTTGAAAAAATATTTTGAATTAAAGGTTTATCATATGAAAGCAATTTAGCTCCAAATCCAGTTATAAAAATGTTTTTAACATCATAACCAAGAAGAAATACATTATAAGTTGCATTTTGCTAGTAATCCACTTTAAGGGAACAATTCATCAAAATAGAATCCTCAATAACTTATGCAATTCCATTAACAGTCGATGGGTTTTGATTTTCGCCTTAAATTTAGAAATATAATACTACGGTTTGTAGTTTGGAATGCGTTAGGGATTTAGTTAAACCGAAACAATTTGAACTTATTACGGTCTCAAAAATAAACACGGAGTCAAAAATAGAATCCTAAATCATTTGGGACAAACCAAAAGTTTCTGTTTCAGTTAAACTAAACTCAAATATTATATTGTGAATAGATGAATTAATTATGTTCTAAAATAATTATTGTTTTAATTAGGCTTAAATTGTATGATTGTTGCCATATATTACGGTATTCTTAATATTCAGCGTATCTGTATCAATTTTAAAGGAGGATTTTAATACTACTATTGGAAATTCTTCTTTTAGAGCTTCTACAAATTCTTCTTGGTTATTTACTAAAGATACCTGGAAAACAAGAGTTATGTATATCATTGAAGTGAAAATATATGAAGATAATTGATATAAATTTAAATAATTATTTTTTGAAAATAAATGAAAATACACCACAAAATATAATAAACACCATAAATCTTTTTACTGCTGAGTCGTTTCATCGGAAAAAATAACAAAATCTATTGCATCAGTTATTATGTTGATACTTAACATATTGATTAAATTTAATACATATTGTGTTAATACATATTGTGGGTTGAAGGCGTATACATAATCAAGTTGGGGCCGTGGGCTTTGCAGCCGTGCGTGTCGTTGACGAGGATGTTGTCGAAGACTCTGCTTACCTCCGTGTGTTAATATTTATGAATAAATGCATTTTACATTTAGTTTGCAAATTCTGGAGTTTTTAATTTATGCTGTAATAATGCTGAAATAATGGTTAAATAAATAAAATAATATATGATATGATAACAATTAATAATAGTAATATAATATGATACGGTTATCACACCTCATATACCGTGCATTGATTCTCGATGTTGCAGTGATTAACACCACGAAGAATTCTGAAATAACCATCTTCACCAAAGGATACACCCCAGTTATTACGGATATTCCAATACTTGACACCATCCTCCTCACCCCAACCAACGATGATAATAGGCTGCGTACTTTAAAAATTACCGGAAACATGTTGGTAAATACCATCCAGATAGTATAAAAAGTCGGAATAAATGTCAAAACTGCCTAAAAGAGAGCCAAAGTTCATGATGTGCTGTTTCATCATGTCTTCCTTACTTGTAGCGTTTGGCTTATTAAAAAATCCATCGTAAATCTTACCAATTGCAACTTTTGTTGTTACAAGTGCAGAACCATTATCGCATACAGTTGGACAAATCTTAGTGGAGTTGTTATTATACCTGCTCTTGTAGCTGACACATGCATTTGTTGGGAGTCCCAGAGACATCATGAAATATGGGTTATATTAGAGCGGACCGGATATGCAGTGGTTATCTCCATTTTCGATAGCCCAAATATCGCACGAAATTCTGTATTGTTCTGAATAGAAAACACGAACTGGATCTCTACCCTTAATGCAACGGTTGTCACCAAATACACCCACTGAAGCGAAGGCCCAGTGCGCATAGCACGAAGATACATCACGGACAAGCATGCACTCTGGTTTTAAGTCCAACCAGCTGAAGGAGTCGGGGAAAACAGCCTTCTCTAAAACTTCTTAAGTTTCCATTGTGGCTTCCTTCTCGGAGATTTCAGGTTCGAGGACCTGTTAGTGGTTGCGATCGCTATAACCGAGCATCATGGATACTTCTTCTTCGGACTTGCCTGCAAAAATAGCGGGAACTCCTGGCGTCCAGGTTATATCTGGAATATTATTCAACAAGTTGAGCATTTCCTGACTGTGGAAGTCAACTTGCAAAACAGAAGCAAGGATGATCATTGATATGAAGTGGAAGACAGTATCCCATACCGCCCTATTTGTAAGTGAGTAACACTTTAATTATTATCGTTTTTATAATCTTTATATCTTACACTAGAATTGACACGATTGGATATAATTACAAAACACTTGAAAATAGAGATATTGGTGTTAAACTAGTGTAATAGTTATTACAATGTTATCATTATTTCAATTTCAAATTTGTTATAATTTGATTTGGTTAGATTAAATCTAATTTTTTGATATTCAACCTAGTTAAACACCACGATGAAATAGATGGAATCTATAAACTTCAATTTTTGAAGGACACTACTCACTGTGTATCTTTTATATTGAAATACTAAAGTATAACTACTTTCAAAATAGAACTTTACTGAGTAGCGATATATATTGTAATGTAATTGATATAATAAGGTATATTTATTTGTGTATGTTCATTATTGTGGAAATACTAAATAAAACGGGATCAACCCGGGCTCTCGCACGCCATTGTTTCCACTTTCAAAACGGGTTCAACCCGTCATTTATGCCCACTCAGTAAAGAGTTCTCTCTTCTCAGTTTCTCTTTGCTCGTTATTTCCTTCGGCTTACACGAGAGGTTGTTCCGTTGTATTGGCATTGCTTGGTGGTAAACAGATAATGATTGTCGGAGTGAAATAACTGTTAAAAGCTGACAAATTGTACTCTACTGTTTTATTTGATGGTTAAATTCACATCATATCAACTTATTCATCGTTAATCTAACATTATTCATTGTTAAACAAAAATATAGTAGTTGTGGTATACTTTTATTAATTCTTAATACCGGGCTAACTTACTAATACACTAATCATGTTTTTTAAATTAAAGTAACTAAAAGCAGATTGATTAATTTAAATAATGTGTGAAGAAACTGAGATGGGCTCTGTATTTAATTATAATTAAGACACCTTGTAAAAGCTTCTAACTTTTTCAAGATCGGAATGTAATTAGTATTATATTTACTTTTCTACAAATAGAATAATATATTATGTTTGCTTCAATTTTACTGAAGTCTATTCTGTAACTCTGAATAATAACATGACTCACTCAACAGCAACAATCCAACAAAACATCTAAACGCAATAAATATATACTAGTTATTTTACTATAGCCAAGTAAAAATAATATATATTTTAATAATTCTTGTGGTTGATAATATTCCAGTTTATTACTCTGAATGGTGTCAACTAAAATAATTTCAAAATAGTCTCACTATTTGTCAAGTTATTCTGATAATCATTATCTGTTTACCTCAGTATGTACATATGGTAGAGTGAGTGATATAAAATAGCAAAAAATTCTCGTATTTGAAGAATAATATTTATCTTAAGAAAAGAGATAATGAAGTATAATTTTTTCAGTAGAGAAAGACATCACACCGTAAATTACGTCTATACTGGTCACCCTTTTTCTCTGATCATCACATTTCCTTTCTAAACCAATGAAAAAATTTCAGAAGAGATAGTGTAATTATTTTTATATCGTTGAATATAATTTAATGTCTGTTATATGTAAAGAGTTCCACTTCCAACAATAATGTTACCTCCAGTGTTATATGCTAAGATAAAGGGCACAACGGCAGACTTTTCTGACTAGAGTGTGCAGTCTCTGGTTGGTCTGGATATAAACAGGCCCGATTTGCTTGTGGTGAACATAAGCAGGAATCCGTTGTCTTCTTTGGAGGGTATTTCAAATTTGCGTAATTTGACGACGCTCACGCTGACTCGCACTGGTGTCACGTCTCTGGCTCGCATTTCGAACCTGCTCAATTTGCAGTCCCTGACCGCGTCCAACAGCCAGATTACAGACATCTCCGGTCTGAGAAACTTATTTAACTTGCAAATTCTGTACCTGGATGGAAACAAGATTCAGGACATCTCTTAACTATCAGTGTTCACTTATTTGAACAAGATTTAACGCTTATGGCTCCAGAACAACCCGGTGTGTTCTAATTCTGACTATCAATAAACGCTCTTCAAGTGCGTTCCACAAACGATAAAGAACCTGAGCGAGTAAGTTCTGAGCGCGAACGAGCAAAAACAGTTCAGAATCCCAGAAACGGTTTTAATTATTTAACCTGTTCAGCCACTGTAACCGTTTTTGCCTCCAGTTGTTGAGGAAGTTAAAGAAGTTAAAGAATCAAGTTTGCTGAATGAGATAAAGCAGCTCAGGATTGAAAACTAGGCGGTGTACGCGAAATAAGAAAGCATCGAGAAAAGACTTGACAAAATTGAGGAAATGCTCAAAATCATACTGGGAACACTAGTCGGACCAGAGAATATCTGAGAAATTGAGCTTTTTATTTATCTTTACGCATTTATATGTTTTATTTTTCGTATGATAATTTGTGATAACAAAATGTAAAAATTCATAAAATAAATGTAAAATGTAAAGTTTGTAAAACCACACTCCTCATATAAAGACACAACAAACTATGATTTAGTGCGTAAACAGTCCAGATATCGGCAACTTCTCCGACAAGATGCTACGGTCAATTAACTCGCTGAACACGACCAATTTTCAATTTACAATTATGAATCTGGCCCAGAACCCGCTTTCTTCCCTTGACGGCATCCAGAGCTTCCGCGGCCTCACCACCCTCATGCTGAGCCGCACGTGCATTACTTCATTATCCGAGCTCTACGCGGTCCAGGGTCTGAAGACTCTGATCGCATCCGACTGCCAGATATCCGACATCTCCGGGCTGCAGTCACTAACTAGACTCGAGGTCCTCCACGTAGACGGGAATCGTATATCTGATATAACTCAGCTCTCTGTCTTCGCGAACCTGAACAGACTCCAGCGCCTGTGGATCCAGAACAACCCGCTGTGCTCGCACCCGGATTTTAAGCCCAGCCTGTACAAATATCTCCCTCAGACAATTAAGAACCTGAACATGCACTCTCTGCAAGTTGAGCAGTAGCAGCTGTTCAGGCTCTCAATTGTAGTTCCAGCTGAAGAGTCGAAGAGCCGGGTCCCTGAGTACTTAATTGGCCCCGTTTTGCAACCGATTCAAGAACTGCAGTGTACTCCACTTCAGTCAATTGTAGAGGAAGCTCCAGAGTAACAAATCAGTTCTGAGCTGTTCCTAGTGCAAATGTAAGTTAAAAGAATCACGTAAGACAGCGCGGAGAAGAAGCTGGACAGGATTGAGCACCTGCTCAAGATGATCCATGGCATCGTGCTCGGGCCGGAGAACGTTTGAGTCCAAAGCATTCGATTGAAACTAATGAGCAAGCTTACTTAACGGCTCACGAAACTCCCTTCATATTATAATAATCTCAAGTGCAAACGCAGAAGACTAGACATTATCATCCACATATTATCAACTTTCTAACTCATCTCAAACATACTTCATTTAAAACCTTTTTAAATTGTTTGAGTTTATTTTGAAGAACATGTGCCTAAATATAGGATTATTAATAGCAGAAATATAATGTTATGCGCGAGTCAAAATGGTAACTGTTTCCATAATGGAAATGAAAACTTTCTATTTTCATAATATATATAGCAATCCACATCCCTACGTCTTACAAAATATAATTTTTTTGACCCATGCATACAGAAGTTGAAGGTTGAACCCATTTTGAAGATAAAACATGAGTGAAGAGTGCTTGTTTATTTATATCATTCGTATAATATCAAAATTCATTGTCGTGTAAATTCTAAAGCAGTATCTCTCTAAAGTCCAATATTCGATTTTGTCAATTTGATTTGGGATCATCCTATATTGTGCTACCATTAATAAAATTATATAAAATTATTTCATAGAAATACCAAAAATTTGTTTAAATTAGGGTTTTTCGCGTTAAAATACGCGTTAAACGCACGTTACACTTTTTTTTAAATTGAAGTGAATTATATTTTACTGTATATCATATAATAAAAATAACTAATTTACCACTTCTATTCACCTCTATTAATTATATTGAATGCCAAAAAGTGGTCCACCAGTCATTGTCAAAAGGCATCACCATACTGAGGAACAACGCATGAAAAAGTTTGAAAAGTGATTTAGTTTTTAACGTGCATCGCGTTTAGAGATTTTCTAACGTCTTTCTCAGTTTTCTAACGCTTATTGGTTGGTTTTAGTATCTGCAGAATTTAGAGCTAATTCATCTGAATAGTCTAAATTAATATTAATGATACCTGATCAATAGTTTAATTGCTGCCAAGTTTATATTCTTCTACCTTTTCTACTCTTTGAATTATAATAGTTAAATAGTTGTGTAAATCTAAATTATAAAAATAGAAATGATGTTAATACTAGTACTGGGCGAATTGTGAATTTTTTCCTATTAGACCGTTAAACACATAAATATGTCACTACTGGTCATTGTTATTAAGATCACTGTTTCATTAATATTTACATTTAAAATTAAACTTAATTTTGTGCTTAATTGCAATGCTATGTTGAATAGTAAGTAAGTTAACTAAATAGTAAGTTAACTAAAAGCACTTATTCTAAAAATACTCAGAGATATTTAGAATAAGCACTCATAGCTGTATTTTATCTGTTTCCCAACAATTTTTATAGATCAGAACGGAATATTTATTTTTGAATGATTCATTTGGAGTGGACATGAAATATTTTATTAATATAATGCAATTATATGACTATTATTATGTTGTTTAATTCATTTACTACAGTACTACAGAAATCCGCATATAAGAGGGGCCCTTTTCATTTATAAGAGGGGTACCCCTTCAAAAAAGCTCCTAACCCTCTTATAAATGACGAACCTCACTTCTTAGTTATCTTTTTGTATATTCATAATAATAATATGTTGAAAATAGCTAAAATAATCATAAATATAAGCTATTTATGAAGGTATTTTGTAAGACTTGGTTCATTTATATAGGGGTCCGAAAATCATTGGTCAACCCTCTTATAAATGGGGCCGGACCATAATTTGGCTTCTATAACTAAGATAGCCCTCCATTGGATTTGATTCATATTTTCTGATATAATCGAAAATTCATGCCACCTCCATCCTTTTTAAATTAATGGAATATTCAGTCGACCCAAGCATTCTCTAAGAATAATCGTTTCTTAATGACTATTCAGAGATACCAAGCTGTCCGAACACTGCAGTTGTTGCAGCTCCTGCTTCAGCACCAATTCCTGAGGTAGCCGTTGTCATGGTACAAAGACCTGATGTTGTAAGCAGGTAAAGATCCAAGTTTCCCCTTGCTCTTAAACAGAAAGTAATTTTAAAGTATCATCTGTTCTAAGAAAAGTATCCTGGTCGAGCCAGAGAGGTAACTTTAAAGTTCTTTTTGAAAGATGGAGTTAGATTAACTAATCTCAAAGCATTTCTGTCCTAAGAGGGTAAAATAATGTTTGAGGACTCAAACTTGGAGGACATATCTAAAATTACAGTTATGGGAGGTGGAATTGCTTTTTCTTGTTTACTATGTGAGTAATTATATATTAAAATATTTTGCCACTTCTAATGCGGATGACAAATTCCAATAAATAATCTCAAGTTGGAGATTATTCATGAACTACTCATTAACACAAGAGGGCCAAAAATATGATTTCGATCGTATTAGACCATAATCGACTATTCAAAGTCGGTATTTAATATTCCAAAAAGGAAAAATAGAAATTACCACATGCAATAAAAGGACGGCAATGACAAAAATAAACGCGGTAGAAGATGTTTAGGGAAGGTCAACTAATTCACTTAACAAACTTAGGCAGTTCTGAAGCGTTTGTATTCTCTTCATTTCTGGGTCCAACGGATGAATTCATAAAATATTGTACCAATCTGAACTAGTTATATCACTTGTTTAAGATGTCCCTGTGTAATTTCTACGTTTTAGTCAACAAAACTAATTTATGAAAGATTTTATCTCGAAAATATATGGTAGTTAAGCCTGATTGGAGAAAAGAATAAGAGGATCCAATGATTGGTATACGGACGCAATATGTAATTTATAACTAGTAGCGCAAGCACTGGACCTGCAGAGGACCTCGGTGTTCATCTTCAACTGGGTCAATCTGAACGATTTTAGGTATTTCTTAATCACGAAAAACAATGGAGGACTTTTTCTTTCAATCTCAACCGGGAGCTCAAGATGAAGTATTGGTACTTCGCTTAATTAGAATTATAATTCAGGTAGTTACAGTCGCTTTCATTCTCAATATTCAAATAATGAATGCATTTTTGTTTCTTGAAGAATGGAATCAAGTGGGTTAGTCGGGCCCAGCATTAAATAATATATTGATGCTACTCTAAAACAACAGTTATTTTACTTATGATCTTCCACTTCCATTTCATAATGAGAAATCAATTTTCTTGATTGTTAAATTATACAACGTTAGGTAAAGTTGAAACTTATTATTGAAGTACTGTGGTCGCCAAACCAACTTTGATTTCAAAAAATACTAACTATTTCAAAACAATTTTTTGTATTAATTTTAACTATATATTAACTCAATATTTGGTAGCATCTCATTTCTATTTTATTACTTCTTCTAACCTTTTGGGCATAGAGTCAATCAAATGATTGATGATATCTTACGGGATTTACTCCCACGCCCTCTTTACTTCTTCTTTAAATAAGTCATATGTGGTACATCCTTCAGGGAAAATGTTCGACTTCAGTGGATTCCAGCAGTGAAAAAGTGGACTTAAGTCCGGACTCATTACTGGAAAGCGATAGAGCTCAATGTTGTTAGCAGTATAAAAGTTTTTCATATACTTACTAAAATGTGTCAGGGCGTTATCTTGTTGCAACTTCAAGTTATGCTATTAAGTGATGGAAGTGTAACCTGTTTGAGAACTTAAGAATTGACAATTGAATTCATGGTCATACCGCACGGCATAAACCATAATGGACCCTTATATCTATAGCTAATCGTACTATAGATCATGCACGAAAACAGTCCATATTTTACACTTTGAGAAAATACTTCGGATTCCACTCGTCCTAGGTGCTCTGAGCACTCTATCAGCTCGATTTGCATAGCATTTTGAGCAACACTCATCAGTGTACAAAAAAGTTCTCCAATATTCTATTGGTTGTTTCAGGTTCATTCGGGCAAAGTTCAATCTTTCCAATTTATGCTTTTCGGTAAGTTTTGGCTTCATCTTAGCAACATAGTAGCTTAAACTGAATTTGGTCAGGAGACGAGATACCGTTGTTAGAAACATGGAAATTCCACGAAGGGCTTAGTATTTTTCAGCTATGATTCGTCGAGTTTAGAATCTATGGCTCTTGCGATATTTAACAACGCGAAAATCTCAGCTTAGTCAAATTTTTTGACACTATTATCGGCATGAGAAGCTTCTAGCTTGCCTGTAACTTCAAAGTGCTTAAAAATGGAATAAACAGTTTGGAGACTACATTGAAGGCAACAAGCAATGTATTTCTTGTTTGCAACAGTTTGTGATCCTGTTTCTCACATTCTCATCATTATGCAACGCTCTTGTATTGTGATCCGTCGGCTTCGTGTGCGCTTCGTCATTTGAAGGATGAAGTGAAAAAGAAATGAACCGCAGAATTAATTTAATATGTTATAATTAGCATAAATACAGTGATTTAATTTTCAACCGCAATTTTTACATAAATATTTGTTAAATCAAAGTTGGGTCGGACACCACAGTATATACAGAGTTATATACGTTAATTATTGTAGCACAGCTATCCAAGGCTCAACCAGGCCTTGATGTGATTGAAGCACTTTACAAATCAATAGTAAATAGAGTTAATGAGTGTATTGATGAGGAGGGAGAACACACTCATTATTGAGCCGGGCAGTGATATAAGTAAGATTCAAATAATAAACTTCATTCTTCTTCCTAATTCAAAAAAGCATTTCGAGGGCCCACCACTGTAGAACTGCTGACAGTTATTTGCTCTAAATTGAACAACATCTAGAGAATCATTAGAACAATCGATGCTGAGATGGCAATCGCAGAAACTGAAGTGTAGGAGGATATTTGGGATAATTATGAATTAATACCTGAATTACCTGATGAAATCGAAAGACTATTATTATTTCCAAATTATGAAGTGGAGCCAACAATAACATCGCTTGAGTGATATATTAAATATTAGGTAAAAGTGTAAAAATATATGTAAAATTGTTAACAATTTGATTATTTTCAATATAATACGGACTTCCACTTTCAATAGGGATGGTTTTTATACTACTTTTATACTACTTTTGAAGAATTATACGAACGTATAAAATAGTATACTTTTTTCACAATTTATACTACTTTTGATGATATTATAAATGACATGCATATCAAAGTGCATGACATTTTCGCAAATTATCTAGAACAAAAACTAAGGAAAACTTTCAGTGCAAAGAAAGTATGCGCCGCAGAAGACAACAGAGCTATGAACAAAAAGAAACCCGATGTAGAACTAATCATCAAAGGACAAAAAGTATACCTCGACATAGGTATATCATTCGATCCAAAACGCTATTACTAAACCAAAGAAAGTTAACTCAATTCATCCATCCAGATAAATTAGAACGAAATCCTACTTTCACTCGCGCCTGCCATACAGGAGGAGATTCAAATGGAATTAAGAATGCCCAACAAAACAACTGTAACAAAAATCCTCGCCCAACAACAAAACGTACAAATTGCCTTCTAAAGAAAAGCGACACCAGATAATCGCAAACAAGACAACCAATTTATGACACTATTCCCTGGTTTAAACCTTGACCAAATAAGAAACAACGCTAACACAATAACACGCAACTCCCCTACTCAACCAAAAGCTGTTATCAACAAAAAGATCTCCAAAACAAACTTCATTAGCCCGAAAGAGCTAACGGAGAGTCTGTGAGGAGGTGTGACGTGTGATAACGCCACGCGAGATATTTGGTAAGAGAGGAATGTTGTTGGTTTCTTAGGGATCATTGGTTTAGAAAGGAAAGGAAATGTGATGATCAGAGAAAAAGGGTGACCAGTATAGACGTAATTTACGGTGTGATGTCTTCTTTTGATGATATTTATGAAGTGAAATAGGGTTGTTGAGGAAGAAATTTTCATCATATGTATTTTTATAACTATTATTTTAATACATCACACCCAATAACATGAACTTGTGGTCAAACTTTATACCAACCTTTATGGATCATATGATAATTGAATTTAGATGTTTATATTATGTTAATATATTAGATGTTTGCTGAAATTTAGTTTAAATATGTCGCCTATTGTATTGTTTATATTGAAAGTCACTTTCAATATAAACGGGACTGTAGCGGTTATTATAAACAAGGTACTGTAGTATTTTTATAATTTCATGTTTCCAAATTTTTATTCAAATGAAGGCTATTATTAGTAAGTATCAATAATATGTGTTGGCTTCACTTCATATTTCCTCCTCAAAATAGTGATAATTTTACTTTATTTTATATATTAATGTATGTAAACAAGATCCGCTTTTGATATATTCTAATATATTGTAGTAGTATATGGTTGTTGATACAATTTATTTAAAAATTGGCGGAACCTTTTTGTTTTTCGTTTGTGAAATACACGATAGTGTCATTTTCTAAAGCGCAGATGAGTGCTAGGATAAGAAATACGTCAATAATCATTGAGTTTGGTGAAATCCGCGTGTCTTTAGCTAGTTTCTGAGATAAGTTTCAAGTCGGTCATTTATGAGGCGGATCGCCCGGACAGGGATTCGAGCGGAATATTTTAGAAATAGATGAGATGACATATGAAATATCAGTACATACTATCACTTACACACCTCTATTTTTTCTTCCGAAAAGTTCCAAAATCCACATCAAATTTTTTGGTTGAAGATTTGCGGTATTCGTGTGGTACTTTAGCCATGTATCATCTATAACATTGAAGTTGCAATGAAGGACATAGAATTATGGCGTATATACATCTTTTGCTGTGTATATTGGTCAGATACATTCAAAGGATTGAAGTTTATAAATTCCGTTCAATTTAACGTGGTTTTTAACAAGGTTGAATTTCAAATAATTGGATTCAATCTAACCAACTCAAATTTTTCAAATTTTACATTATTAATACACAGCTTAATTTTTTCACAGTTTAATAACTGTTATACCGTAGTTTTACACCATTCTCTATTTTCAAGTGTTTTGTAATTATATCCAATCGTGTCAATTCTAGTGTAAGATATAAAGATTATAAAAACGATAATAATTAAAGTGTTACTCACTTGCAAATAGGGCGGTATGGGATACTGTCTTCCACTTCATATCAATGATCATCCTTGCTTCTGTTTTGCAAGTTGACTTCCACAGTCAGGAAATGCTCGACTTGTTGAAGAATATTCCAGATATAACCTGGACGCCAGGAGTTCCCGCTATTTTTGCAGGCAAGTCCGAAGAAGAAGTATCCATGATGCTCGGTTATAGCGATCGCAACCACTAACAGGTCCTCGAACCTGAAATACCTGAGAAGGAAGCCACAATGGAAACCTAAGAAGTTTTAGAGAAGGCTGTTTTCCCCGACTCCTTCAACTATTTCTATTTAAGGCCAGAGTGCATGCTTGTTCGTTATATGGGTACGTGCTTTGCTCCATGGGCCTTCGCTTCAGTGGGTGTATTTGGCGACAACCGTTGCATTAAGGGTAGAGATCCAGTTCGTGTACACTATTCAGAACAATACAGAATTTCGTGCGATATTTGGGCTATAGACAATGGAAGAGACCACTGTATAGCTGGTCCTCTCTCTTATAACCCATATTTTATGATGTCTCAAGGACTCCCACTTGATACTTGTGTCAGCTACAAGGGCTCGTATAATAACAGCAAATAATACCTATGTCCAAATACATGCGATGATGGTTCTCCACTTGTAAGAACTAAAATTGGAATTGCTAAAATTTATGATGGATTTTTATACAAACCTAAAGATTTAAGTAAGGAAGACATGATGAAACAGCACATCATGAACTTTGGCTGCCTTTTAGGTAGCTTTGATGTCTATTACGACTTTTTATTCTACATGGGTGGTCTTTACTAACATGTTTCTGGAGGTTATTAACATACTCAAGCTATTAACATCATTGGTTGGGGTGAGGAGAATGGTGTCAAGTATTGGAATGTTCGTAATAACTGGGGCGAAACTTGGGGTGAAAGTGGCGATCATGACCCAGAAAATTATGAATAACTTGGCTACTTCAGAATTCTTCGTGGTGTTAACCACTGCAACATCGAAGAAAGATGCACGGTATATGAGGTGTGATATCCGTATCATATTATATTACAATTATTAATTGTTAATGTCTTTTTGTAAAATCTTGAAACACATTTTAACATGATTTTGAACATTGACAACAACACAAAATGATGCGCCAATACATAAAATTTTGGTTATAGTGGCGGAAACGGAATGACCATAATCCAGAGTTAACCAACACATATTAACATCGTCGAAAATTACACTATTTCACTCCAAAGATGAGTTAGAAATGAACAATTCTGAACTTCAAGTACATTTAAAACTAAGTTCAGTCATAAAATTCTATGAACTGCCATTTTTTGTTAAGGTTGCTGCGTCGAGTGATCGCCAGAATAAAATAATATTTCACAGTTTACTAGTTTTGCCAGAACTAGTTTATGTTAATATTTATCATCCATCATTTCTATATTATTGTAAAAGTAATAAAAATCTATCAAAAGATTTCCATTCATCTTAGATTAGCTACAAATTTGTTGAACTAAACTTAAATTATATAATAAACCTAAAAGATTTCAAATAATGATTGAATGTACTTATATATCCCACTCACTTAACTTTCGTTTATACTACTGTATTCTCCCTGTTAAAGTGGGGTCAGTATCGTGTTCTAAACCTTTGAGAGCATCAAAGGTATGCTCCTTCATCTAGAAGAAGCGCTTTCAGAAGAACGAGTCAATGCTCGATTCTCCTGTGCCTTTATTGGGTTTCACGCTTTAGCTTCTCTTGGGCTGTTCCTACTGGGCAGGTAGGTTTTATTCTCTCTGTTTCAAGATATCTTCAATGTTCTCGATTTTCTTCAGAGATTTAATTTTTTACTAGAATATTCCGCAATGATCTTTAGATATGAGATTTCTCTTGTAGAAGGACTACACAATAATCATCAAGTTGGATTGTATCTTCGTGATCTTCATGTTTGCGTGGTCTTCTGCGTAGTTCTGTATAATATCTTCAAGTTCAGTGCATAATCTTTTCTAGTATAGTTTGGGCTCAAACTTTTCTTCCGCGACCATCTGTCTAATTTCGCTAGCTTGCTCTTCAATTTAACTCAACGTTTGCACGTCTCTTTCGATTTTAATGTCTTACTCGGTAAGATCGGTTTCTATTTGACGTTCAATTTTTATGTCTTGGTCTCTTAAAAATTCAAGAGTTTTCATGCCAAAGTGTTTTCTTTTAATTGGAGTTTAGGGAGCTTGCTTGGGTTAGGTTTATAGAGTTTGAAATTTTCTCACTGTTTCGCTTTTGTTGGTATTTTGATTCTTTGGTTATACAGGAAGACTAGTGTTGTTGCAATTGAAATTGTTCACAACAACTTGTTTTTGAATATTAATTGCACCTTGGTTCGTCTAGGTGTTATCTGTATTCCTGGTGACCTAAGATGGTTGAGTTTATGTGTTCATCTTGGCTTGGATCTCTTGGCTATGCTGCACTTGAGATTTTTGCCTAGGTTTCTTCTTAGGTTTTACGCTAGTGTTTTGTGTTCCAGCGTTTGAGTTTGTTGTCTCATTGACTGGAATACTGCTAAATTCCTCTTTTTGATCAATTTCCTATATGTTTAGTTCTGTTGGTTGATCTGGTGCTTTTCTTGTCTTTTTCCTGAAAATATAGTCTGTTTGTTCTCTGTAGTTGGACATTAGGATTCCAACTTACTGGTATAACCATGAATCTTCGATACCTACTTGAATAAAAATTGATAATCTCTGGACTGTTAGGAGTCTTGAGCTTCTACTTAAACTTTATTATATATTATAAAGAATTAATCATTATTGACTGTATATTATAGTGAATATGTTTGAAATATGATCCTAAAATTAAATTTACAATATATTTATGGGATAAATACTTTAAAATAGAGTTAAAGGAAAAGTGACAAAAATCTTATTGTCATTTTATCTGTAATTGTGGTACACAATAGAGACAATGATTGTCTTATTGGCAATTATTGTCAAAAGTGCTCTTATTGTCTATTGTTGGATGGCTATAGTCTAAATAGTTAATTTTAATATCTATATAGTTATTTATTATAATAAATTATAATAATAACAATTTTATTTCATTTTATTCTTGGTTTGTTACCGGGCGTTAACAACCTTTTCGTTCAGTTAAAGTATCCTTTTGAATCGGTCCAGATATCATCGTACAGAAGCCGTTGACACAGTATTTGCAAAGTACGGTATTAATATATATGGCATCCAGTATATTCTCACTCTAAAATCTATCTTCATAAATAAAATATTTTAATTTTGATCACTTTGCTTTGCAGTTGTCTTTATTATCTCCAACTATTCTCATTACCTTCTCATTGCTATCAAATACAACATCCATTTTATCCAATTCCATAAATGGAGTACTAGCTATTTGATAGTTCGCGTGTTGCATAATAATTAGATCCAACATAGCCTACACGTTAAAAAATTTAACAGTAGGAGCTTCCTTAACTTTAAAGCTTCCTGGTTTAGAGAACACGTCATGATACTTGTGGAAAATGTAGAAGGCGTTGTTGAAACCTGCCTCTGCTATCTCAAACGTCAATTCTTTATTGAACAAATTGTCAGTTCTCTTAATAAGTTTGTCAGAAGTGATAAACTCATCACTGTAGTTAGTGGTAGAATAAATATAACCTGAGAAAACGACCACCATGTACCCGCGATGTGTTACTAAGCCATTTGTGTATCTATCATCTTTGATAATGTCAGGATATTGCTGGTACGGTTCGAAATAACCATCAGATTTCATCAATTCATTCATAATATTTATAACAGCCTGAATAATCACATTTGAAATTACATCTGTCAAAGAACTTTCAACAGCATTAATTACAAGGTCAATTAGCGACTAATAGATCCATGAACTGCCTCCTTATAAAAGAATTTGTAAAGAATTGAAAGCTAGATCTGCGCGATGAACCACTACTTTTAAGTGGCCAGGGCATTCAACATAATCACAATTAACTTCTAAAACAGCTCTAATACTAGCACCTTTGAGAATAACTTTACCGCTTCCTTGGTCGTTAATGTAAGGATAACTAGATTATTAAAATTTCCATTGTAGGGTTAGTTCAATATCCATATCATCTGCTCCAGCGCTTATTGGCTTCTCTTCTGGAATATCAACAAGAACTTTTCCTACACGAACATTAGAAAATTTAATGTCACTAAGTATAAAATTAATTTGAGTTAAACCTAGATCTAATACAAATGGTAAATCAGGAATTGGAATTAATTATGTATAAGTTAACGCTTCTTCTAAGGCGCATTCGATAAATCTTTTCATTCCAACTTAGGTTATAGTGAATGACATGGCTGAATCTTATGGGTGCAAGACTCTTGGATATGGTGGACTGCCACATTCAGTATAAAGTGTAGAGATGACAATTAACATTATGGGGAGTGGAATATTATTGATTGATGTGTCTACATTTATTATTAAATGAAAAATTACTGGTGTTTTCAATAATCTCTGTTATAATCTTTTTAAAAAGTATGAGTTTGATTGGATTCGGTGGATTTCATAAGTATGTATGATTTGCGTGTAGCTAATATTAGATTTTTAATACTAACTAATACTAACTAATGTATTTTAGAATTGGTTTGTTATTGTGTTTTCAATTACTTTTGTAACAAGAATTAAATTTATTGATCTTTTATTTCTATTTTATTTTGCAAGTATTGTTGCTTTAAATTCGATGAAATATAATATATCAGCAACTATTATTATTTTAATCAAAACAACAAAAACCTAACATCAAAAATAATAATCTAACCAAAAGCATAATTATATTGATTATATTCATACTGTATTAAAATAATAATAGAATTAGTAAAGCGTAAATATCATGTTTTAGTGATAGACTGAACAATTTATTAAGTGAAATTCAAAATTAAGTGTTAACTTTTTGTAAATATGCTAGTAGCGTGTTAAAGTTTTTTCATTGTAATTTATTATTATTAATTAGTTTCGCCATTTGTATCAAATTTGTATGTTTAATATCTTATCTACTATCATTCAGAAGTGGGTGTATCTAAATGATTAAAGTATAATCTTGTAAGTTAATCAAATTTGAGTGTATATGTAAAATTTTCACTTCATTCATCAAAAATATAAGAATATTTAATAGAAAACTATCATTTACTTGCAGTATTTTCCTCTTCTTTAATTATATTTAGTGATCAATTTACTTCTTATGTTTGTTTATACTTTAAATCTATCAATTTTTGATTGTTTCAACCTTAGTTTTGCTTTATTTATTATTGTTTTATATCCGGTTATATATTATCAATATACTTACTCTGTCATATTGTTGTCACTGTAAATCGAATATTTTGTAAATGTCGTCGTAGCTCACTAGTTAACTTTTATCTTTCTTCTCGTTTTTGATGTCCGAGGTGCTACAGGAGGACGGTTGTTTATTAAAATTGATCACGAATTCAACGTTTGAAATCATCGATTCGCTCAATTCCGAACTGAAATCGGTTTGAAAGTGCTCGTTTTCTCTCGCTGAATGAATTGGTTTTATGTAAGATAATTATTTTGGTTATATTGGTTGAAGTTGGAAATGCTGGCCTTTGGTGATTTTTTTGTTATTTAATCTTTAACTCATTTGAAATGGAAAAATAGAATAATACCATATGATGGTATAAGAAATTATAATAAATATAATGATTTAAACAAATTTCAATTGGAATTAAAATTTATAAAATAAATTAAACATTTATAAAATAATCAACTTTAGATGTAATTAGTTAACACGTGTGTTGAATTATTTTTATGCACTTACTTAAAAAAATTTAAATAGAAAATCTTTTGTCATCGTTATGTTTTTTCAAATTATGAAAGGATGGAAGCAGCATAAACGACTAGATGATATTTGTCTCACTTCATTTGTAATTTATATCATTACTTAATGCCTAGAATATATCATAGACAGAGTTGCCCAAAGACCCTACACTTTCGTCAATTAATTTATCGCACGCTGTTGTAAATTCTTTGCCCCAGAGACCACACATGCATCTATCTTTAAATTCATTCACGCTAGACTGACTTTTAATGCTTGGGAGTATCCCGAATAATAGTTATATTATACTTTGTGCTTCTCTTTAAATGAATTTAGTAGCTAGCATACCTCTTCTGAACAATTAGCTGAATACGGCAAATCCAGGTGTATTTTTACCTCCAATAACCATAAGCGCTTCGCTAGACATTTTGAACGGGGCTCTTTCAAACGAAAACTTTCCGCCTGGCGCCGAGTCAAAGAAAAATCCGAAGTCAATGTGTATTACGCGTCCGTCTTAGTTGAGCATTATATTTCCGTTGTGCCTGTCTTTGAATTTGAGCAGGTAGCTAAGTGTTGAGTATGCTGCTTGTGATTCGATGAAGTTTTATCTAGCTTTAGCGGTCATGAATTTCGAGAAGTAGTTGAATAAGAATCCTTGAGTTCTGTTGCCGATTTCGTCCAATGAGTTGGCGTTTTGCAGTAGTTCGATGAATCCGGATGAGTTCGTCAGTGGGAATATGTTATATGTGGTCAACTGTAAATTAATTCCTTTGAATGCTGTTTTGAACAGATTTAGTATGATCATGACTGCGTGGTCTTGTATGACCGAGTCGTTGGCTTTTATGATGAATCCCGTGTTCGTATTGTTATTTAATTGCGCATTTATCAGCAGTGGCACTTTCGCGTGCGATTTGAGTGTTCTGCACGAGTTCACGTTGATTCCGGTGATTATTTTTGAGCTGTCAGTTAGGAGTGGTGTTTCTTCTTTCGTCAGTTCTGTGATGAGGAGTTGCATTTGTTTTTGTCTTTGTGAGTCGTTTACGTGAATGAGTTCGTCTGAGATTTTTACGAGGTCGTAGAAGAGTTTTGTTCCGTTTTGCTCTTCGAATGAGTCCTGAATTTATTTTATTCGGGTGGAGAATTCGGATTTTGAGCCCGAAATTGTTGAAAAGGTCTCCAGGAAAATGTTCAGTTTCGACTGATTTGAAGCGGATTTCTGCCCGAACTCGATTAAAATATTCGCCAATTTATCAGTAAAACGGAGAGTTGAAATTAACAGGAGCAAATAGGGCTACAGGTAATGGGATTATTACTAAATTATGAACTCGAAGGAGCACATGGCAAGGTCTTATTTTACAGGATTTGAAGTGTCACAGACGTTAATGGTAGCTTGGAAAATATTCGGTAAAATAAGCGGATAATCAAGATTTTCCTACTGAAAACGTGAAACGGTGAAGATATCAAGCGCAGAAACCAAATGAAGCTTGTACAAATGCAAATAAGCAGCTTTTATGTCAAATATGTTCGCTACTATTTGCGAAATTGAAAACTAAGGTGTTAATGGAACCTCCACCAAATGCAAATCAATTTGCGCGAACTCGTGCTTTTTAAGCAGATTTATTGGCGAACACGCATTCAAATCCTGGAATAGGCTCAACTGCTACGTCTCCGCCTCAAACTTGAACTTTATACTCTAATTCGTAAACACAGGTTTCTACTCAATAAAAGTTTACAAATACTCAGACCAGAAATCCAACTGAATCAATAACATGAAATGAATTAACCTCGAATTAGATACAATAGCAAATAATTAGTCCAAACTCAAATTTGTTATCTGCTTCAGATACTAATACTCCTTGGCCTTTGAATAACTTGTAACATTTTTGAACACATGTTTAGATTTTCTCAATATTTATTAAATATCAACAGTTCTCAAACTGGTAATTAATTTAGTCAATGCAATGTAAAACCCACTTTGATATTTAAAATCTTGCTACAAAATGAATTACAACAGTTTATTGTCCAATATAGTTTTTAATAGTAAGTGTAACGTTAATAGAAATAAAATAAACAGTTTTATAGTGCACTATTATTTTTCAAGAAGTTTAACACAAAATTCCGTAATTTAGTTTAAAATTATTAGTTTCTCAACATTATTAGAGTAATGTTAGAGCTTATCTATCAATTGCAACATCATTTCTTCTGAAAATTAGTCTAAATTCAATAATTATGTTTCAAATATTTTTACGTATTATGTTACTTTAATTTGTGTTTAACCCATTTCATCAGGATTCAACAAGTTATTTCCAGTATCCGTATATTTTTTAGAATACTATTATTAATTTGAGATTATTTGTATTATTTACTCATAATACTGTTAAATTTATGAATGCGAAAAATTAACTGTTTCTGATTGTAACATATTTGTATGTTGAACTAATTTGTGGTTTTTCACTACAGTATTTAAAAAATAATCATTAATTTCCATTACACTTATTCCACAAAAATTTTAACCAATAACTGATGAAATAATGGGATAATAATGTTACTAAGTCAGTTAATAAATTTAATAATTGCTCAAACTATTCATCATTTCTTATAGTTTTTCTCGAACATCAGCAATATCGTTAATACTTTAAAATGTATATGCTACTTATTACTGGAATAACTTACAGTTTATAATTTACTTACAAATTTAATATTATTTATATAATGAGTAAAATAGAATTAATATTGACTATTGTTCTTATTAACGCAATATGTTATAAAATAATTCCTGATTTTATATGTTCTTTGTATCACATTATTGTATTAAACAGCAATATAATAAAGCCATCATTAATTTTTAATTGTTATTATATCTTATTAATTTCATATTTTACTAATTCCCTGAAATTAATTAATTATTTACATATTAGTAATTATTTTGAACTTATTTTCCTTTAATTAATAAGTTTAAATAGTCCATAATTATTTAAGCATTGATATTTGTAAAGTCTTCATAACAAAACTATATCAAAAATAATTCATACACATTGAAATTAGTTATACTTTAAATAAATATAAGTCCTGCGAATAAACCTGCATCCTATCCAGAAATTTATTGTATTTGTTGTTATGTGTTATTATTACAATTTAATTTTTTCATAATGTAATTTTTCATGGATTGTTTTTACTACTCAAATAAAGACTTATCGTGTTATTCAACAAGTTCATACCATAGTGGTATTATATTAAATTCAAATTTATCTTTTAATAAATTAATTTAGCACTAATTAAATTAAATATGTTCAAGTTGATTATAGGCTATTATACAAATAAGTAGCTCGACTATTTGTTCGTGGGTTCTGGTGTTAACAAATATATGAAATATTAATTCTGATAAATAATCTGATTGCTCGATATTTTGAAGCTGTCTCATTAAAAAAGACAAATAAGCAAAATGATGATCTTACTCTACTTCAAAATAGTTTAATATTTTAGAATATGCACAGTGTAATTTAATGCTTTTATGTGTTAGTGGGAATTAAGAAACTAATTAATTACACTGTTGTATGATTTTTGGTTATATTTTTAAAACATCTTTAAACTCTTTAAATGTTACAAGATTACTGATGAGTATAATCTTGGAGCTAAGAGTCATTGTATCTATTAAATCAAGCATATGTTCTTCAAACTCAAGAGCATTTGCACTTACTTAAAGTTCATTAAAAGAACCTTTAATAAGTTATTCAAATCCAATACATTATTTATCTTTAATTCCCTGTGAACAAAGTACCAATAAATTTACCAATTATTACACAGATGATGTAGATAGTTGAATTAAATAACCAATTTTAAATAAACCTTTATAATCTTGATTTGATAAGTATTACTTAACGATTTATGGGATTAAATATGCCATAGAACTCAAAGATTACTTTATTTAAGCTATATTCATGGTTTTTATTATAGCTACAAATTCTTCAGAACTATATTTGTGTATTCTAATATGATCCATCAATACTTAAAAATTTGTGGCTGATATATTATTTACTATATATGCAAATGATTGTTCAAAAGATGAAGTATTTAAACAATTAATTATATACTGTTGGTTATTTTTAATATTGTTGGATTAGCATAGCTCTGTGAGATGATACTACATCTCATCATTTTTAATAACTTGATCATTTATCATAAAATTTTGATCTTAAAAGGGCAGCACTTATTTTATTTTGATACGATACCTAAGAGTTTACATAGTTGTGGTGTGGTAATATTAAATAATATTTTAAATAATATTTACGCAAAATAATAGAACAAATCCCTGTAACAAGAATTCCTATAATAACCAATGATTTCCATTTTGTAAACACGGGATTGAAAACATGTGATAATTCAATGGTTATAAATATTATAAACTAATAATCAAAAATTAACTAAAACATCATATATTCATTTTTGAAATTCAACATCTTTTATTAATCATTTATTCTTTGAGTATTTTTCAGGGTTTTATATTCTTCTTATTTGTTTCAGAATTCTTTGTTCGTTTGTTGATATGCGGCTTATGTTGTCTTCGTCTTTTGAAATGGTTAGTTCAAGGAATTTGACTCTTTTTTGCAGCCTTTCAGATTATTTGAGTAATTACTTAACTTTTAACTATATTTTGTGAGCCGGGTCTTTATTGTGCTATTTTTGCTAATTATTTATTGTTGGCTGTGCCCCACTAATTTATGGAAGCTTTAACATTGGTGTGGAATAAATACTTATTTACAAACGTTTATTTAACTGTATATAATTGTATAATAGTTCGATTTGTTTAAATTAATTGGAATTAAACCTTGAACTAAATAATTGGAACAAAAACTGAGACAATTGTTAAAACGGTTGCGTTTTATTTGAACAACGTATCGGCTCAATATTGAATTCGTTTTATTTGTTCCTGTTCTTATTATTCTTCTGCTGTTTTTATAATCGTTTGTTGAATGCAAACTAATTTCATTGTGGCTGCATGATAATGTACATTTCACTCATTTATTGTATGTCTAATCTAATTAAAGGGCCGCAATACGCTGTTATCAAGCAGAGATGGCATATGTGGCGTGACGTGTGTATATAATTTCATTTACAAAAATCAAATCATTTTACCCGCTGTATTTGATTTCTATACATCCCGCCAACTTGACGTTCATTTTTATTGGTTAGGCCTCACGTGTCTTCGAGGGCTTCAAATGTGCATTGTTTCATTTAAATAATGTAATAATAGTTAAGATGTAACAAGTTTACTTCACGAGCGAGTATTCCTAACGAGGCGACAGCAATGGCCTATCTTGAGAAGACTACTTTGTGACGTAGTCAGGATGTCAGTTCGGGCGCACTTGAGTCTACGGAGTGAGGCCATACGGTTTCTCTGTAGCACACGCCTATTCTCCGAAATGATGATTTGTACAAAGTCGGTGTTTTATCGGATCAACGGATTGGCTTAGAAGAACGATCTGATTTATGTAGTCGCCATTAAAACGAACGTCAACAAACGTGGATAAATTCTAAACACTAAATTTTGTAAGTCCATCTAACTCTGGTTGTCTGAAGGGCTAATCAGAATGAAAATCTTTGAAGAGGAGGCATGATGTTGAGATTAGTTTGTAGTAGCGTGTTTGTGCAACTTAGTTTGGATGTGCGGATTGCCGTGATTTGAGATGGTGATGGAATTACTGTAGACGAAGGAACCGTTAAGAAAGTAATTTTTCTATTTTCATAATTTTACTTTGCTATGGTTGTACAAAGTCGGCTGTGCAAAGAACGATATCAACCATAGATAACTAGTCGCTGCAATATTGTAAAGTATATACATGAGAAAAGTATTGAAATATTTTTATTAAACAATTGTCCCGAATTAATATTATACTTTATTGAAAGTATTGACTTTGCTGTGTATAATATGTAACATGTATACAACAGTATACATATCCCACATACCACATTTCATTTATACTAATTCTAAAATACATTCACACTACGTATAACCAATTTTAGTAAAGTGTAATCTAATTAATAAAGGGCCACAATACGCTGTTATCAAGCAGAGATGGCATACGTGGCGTGACGTGTGTATATAATTTCATTTACAAAAATCAAATCATTTTACCCGCTGTATTTGATTTCTATACATCCCGCCAACTTGACGTTCATTTTTATTGGTTAGGCCTCACGTGTCTTCGAGGGCTTCAAATGTGCATTGTTTCATTTAAATAATGTAATAATAGTTAAGATGTAACAAGTTTACTTCACGAGCGAGTATTCCTAACGAGGCGACAGCAATGGCCTATCTTGAGAAGACTACTTTGTGACGTAGTCAGGATGTCAGTTCGGGCGCACTTGAGTCTACGGAGTGAGGCCATACGGTTTCTCTGTAGCACACGCCTATTCTCCGAAATGATGATTTGTACAAAGTCGGTGTTTTATCGGATCAACGGATTGGCTTAGAAGAACGATCTGATTTATGTAGTCGCCATTAAAACGAACGTCAACAAACGTGGATAAATTCTAAACACTAAATTTTGTAAGTCCATCTAACTCTGGTTGTCTGAAGGGCTAATCAGAATGAAAATCTTTGAAGAGGAGGCATGATGTTGAGATTAGTTTGTAGTAGCGTGTTTGTGCAACTTAGTTTGGATGTGCGGATTGCCGTGATTTGAGATGGTGATGGAATTACTGTAGACGAAGGAACCGTTAAGAAAGTAATTTTTCTATTTTCATAATTTTACTTTGCTATGGTTGTACAAAGTCGGCTGTGCAAAGAACGATATCAACCATAGATAACTAGTCGCTGCAATATTGTAAAGTATATACATGAGAAAAGTATTGAAATATTTTTATTAAACAATTGTCCCGAATTAATATTATACTTTATTGAAAGTATTGACTTTGCTGTGTATAATATGTAACATGTATACAACAGTATACATATCCCACATACCACATTTCATTTATACTAATTCTAAAATACATTCACACTACGTATAACCAATTTTAGTAAAGTGTAATCTAATTAATAAAGGGCCACAATACGCTGTTATCAAGCAGAGATGGCATACGTGGCGTGACGTGTGTATATAATTTCATTTACAAAAATCAAATCATTTTACCCGCTGTATTTGATTTCTATACATCCCGCCAACTTGACGTTCATTTTTATTGGTTAGGCCTCACGTGTCTTCGAGGGCTTCAAATGTGCATTGTTTCATTTAAATAATGTAATAATAGTTAAGATGTAACAAGTTTACTTCACGAGCGAGTATTCCTAACGAGGCGACAGCAATGGCCTATCTTGAGAAGACTACTTTGTGACGTAGTCAGGATGTCAGTTCGGGCGCACTTGAGTCTACGGAGTGAGGCCATACGGTTTCTCTGTAGCACACGCCTATTCTCCGAAATGATGATTTGTACAAAGTCGGTGTTTTATCGGATCAACGGATTGGCTTAGAAGAACGATCTGATTTATGTAGTCGCCATTAAAACGAACGTCAACAAACGTGGATAAATTCTAAACACTAAATTTTGTAAGTCCATCTAACTCTGGTTGTCTGAAGGGCTAATCAGAATGAAAATCTTTGAAGAGGAGGCATGATGTTGAGATTAGTTTGTAGTAGCGTGTTTGTGCAACTTAGTTTGGATGTGCGGATTGCCGTGATTTGAGATGGTGATGGAATTACTGCAGACGAAGGAACCGTTAAGAAAGTAATTTTTCTATTTTCATAATTTTACTTTGCTATGGTTGTACAAAGTCGGCTGTGCAAAGAACGATATCAACCATAGATAACTAGTCGCTGCAATATTGTAAAGTATATACATGAGAAAAGTATTGAAATATTTTTATTAAACAATTGTCCCGAATTAATATTATACTTTATTGAAAGTATTGACTTTGCTGTGTATAATATGTAACATGTATACAACAGTATACATATCCCACATACCACATTTCATTTATACTAATTCTAAAATACATTCACACTACGTATAACCAATTTTAGTAAAGTGTAATCTAATTAATAAAGGGCCACAATACGCTGTTATCAAGCAGAGATGGCATACGTGGCGTGACGTGTGTATATAATTTCATTTACAAAAATCAAATCATTTTACCCGCTGTATTTGATTTCTATACATCCCGCCAACTTGACGTTCATTTTTATTGGTTAGGCCTCACGTGTCTTCGAGGGCTTCAAATGTGCATTGTTTCATTTAAATAATGTAATAATAGTTAAGATGTAACAAGTTTACTTCACGAGCGAGTATTCCTAACGAGGCGACAGCAATGGCCTATCTTGAGAAGACTACTTTGTGACGTAGTCAGGATGTCAGTTCGGGCGCACTTGAGTCTACGGAGTGAGGCCATACGGTTTCTCTGTAGCACACGCCTATTCTCCGAAATGATGATATCAAAGTTTACTTCACGAGCGCAAACGATTTATTTATTTATAATAATGATATGTTCTATAATAATATAATAAATTGTAACTAATACTCTTACAGGATATAATATATGTGATTAATAACTAATGGTAGATAATTAACAATACAATTACTGCTTAAAAACACACAAACTTAACAAATAATTTATAAACAACAGCATAATACTCTCTTAAAAATCTGATAGTATATTTATATTAAATAATAAAGTGCAAGAAACTAGTATCAGTATTTAAGTAAATGATATTACATATTTTGCTATTTTCGGGTTACAAGATAACATACAATAAATATAATAATCCTTTATAAATGTTACTATTAACTTTTCCATAGTTTACGGATCTCTAATATGTTAAAAATGCGATCTAGAACTATCTAATTCAACCATCATATTCATAGCAACTGGATAATATTTATCTACAATTATGTAACAAACAATAAATATTTTAAAAATTATAGCAACAAGTATTCAATTTAGATTTAAAAGCTCATTAAGTAGTGGTATGGTTATAAATGTTAATAAACTGTTAAATTTTGTAATTAGTGATACAAACGTAACAGGTTATGATTTCAATTAGAACTCACAAAATGCGAATCTCATAGCATAATTATATTAATAAATTGAAATTAATTTACATTAATTGAGGTTATGTACAAATATTATTAATATTGTCAATGATTTAAATATGCTTTAAATGTCTCAATAACCTCAGATAAATTGTTAGTTGTGTAATAAATAAAATATAGTTTATGGACTGTGTGAAAATGCATTGTAATTCGGAGTTTAATAATTGAACTTTACTATAATGTGTATTTTACCATTCTATTTTAATGGATTTACATGTGAATGTAATTAAGGATACTTATTAGATGGTAATTAATGTGTTGATATTCTATTCTAACTCAAATTACTAAACCAAAGTGATGTTTATTTAGAATAGCAACTTTTGAACAATGCTTCAGAAATAAATCGTAAATTAATTCTTAATTAGTAGTAAGCTGAAAATAATTTATAACGTAATTCGACAAATTTACAGGGAATAATAACTTTACAAGGTAACTAATTAAAATAGTTAATTACTAATGTTAATCAATCTTTACAGCAACACATTGATAACACAACGTTGTTATTTAACAATGTCCAAATTAATATTTAGAAAGTTAATAACTCTCTCACTCAATAACTATAATAATCAAGTGCTCAGTTATTGGATACTATTACAGCGGTTAATACAACACTAAAACAACAGATTGAAGCTCAGAAATAGCAATTACAAGCTACAAATTAAAATATGTAGAATCTAAATAGTGCACAAACTTAAACTATTAATTCAGTGAATTCTCATTTATAGAACTAAATTGACGGAACTAAAAACGATGTAAGAAACATTCAGAGCTCAATCGGTGGACTAAACGGGTAAGTTAACAACATTAACTACGTGAATGCAGTTCAGAACGCAGAAATTCAAGCGCTTAAGAGTTAAACTAGTTAAAATATGAACGGAGCGTTTTGGTGCTATTTGTTCAAAACAACTAATGGTGGTGGTATGTATAAAAATTAATAATAAGGTTATTGCACAAGCATTAGACTCTGTTGCTTTACTCATCCAAATTATGGTCATTTGAAAATGTGTACAAATTAAGTAAGCTCTGCAAATTATTTAATTGTTCCAAATGATTAATGTGGAGAGTTTGTATATACGTGAGATATCTATTATATTTAGTCTTTTAAGATATAGATATTTATAACTATTTATGCTTTTGAAAACACGGTGAAGTAAGGTTCAGCACAAAAGAAAAGGCGAAATATCTTTCGCTGAAGCGAATAAGTTAAAAATTTATCTTAATATATCCCACTCACTTAACTTTCGTTTATACTAGATAAAATTTATCTTAATATACTGTGGCGTATTGATTCAATGTAATGTTCAGATGAATGATTGAAAGTAAAACTGAAAGTTTAAAATCACAATTAATTTATCATAATATATCAAAATAATTCCACTCCAATGAATCAGAATACATTTACATCTGCTCTATTTGAATTCCTGTAAAGTAAAAATATCACAATTCAGAACGACTCAAATACCATATATCAGTAACTGCAAACTATGACCGTGTGCGAGAGACGCGGGATCTGGGAATTCGTTGCATCAATTCTAAAAGTTACCACTAGTTAATCACACAACTACTATCACAACACTTGGTGTATGTAATTCTACGATGATCTCTCTCCATATAGACATATTTTAACGAACTTAGTAAAGCAGAACTCTGAAAAAGATTCGAGTGAATTGGTTCAGGATTTCCTAGATCAGTACAAAGACAAAAACTTCTCAAGGCACACTGTCTAACAAATAGTCAATATTTAAAAATCTAGATCTAGTCATTAGCAGAATCCAACCAATTAAATAGGATTCTCAGCGAATATAAGTTAATGTGTGCGATATTTGGACGCTGTTAAATGAGTGAGAAATTAGTAGTTTGAGGTATTTAATACTTATATTGATCATGTTCATAATATTTATTCTTCTTTTATTAAAATAGATAAACTAAAATAGAATTTATGCAATAGTATTTAATTTATAAGTACTAATAATTAAATATGGAACAAAGATAAGAAATCTTTAAAGCACCAAACAATAAGATAATTTATTTTCAATCTATTTTGAAAAATTCCATTTTGAAAGTAAAATTACAGGATTGAAACGCATAGCAGTTGTCAATTGCTTATAAGGGAATTTTACATGATGTGAGAGTTTTGCACGATCTCCATTATAAGTGAGTTAACATTCACCCTTATAAGCAAAATAGCACCTCCCTTACAAGTAAAGTGATGTAATATTTCATTCCATTATTTTAATGATATGTTATCGTTTACTAAATATTAAATAAATATTTTAAAATACACCACTTCCTCTTTCAAATGAATCTTGAGATAGCTGTGAAGGTGATTTCGAGTTTTAAGCAGGAGATGTTGTAGAATTCAGACAAGTTGGATTTGATGGTGAATTCGATTAAGTTTGTGATTCAGGCTGCGTCCGAGTGCACGTCCTCAACCGAGATTTCTAAGCGTTCATCTCAGATGTTTTCCTTCATTGCGTAGTTCACGCCCAACGTCGTATCTCTTCTTTAGTCCGATATGATCACCCTCGACTAGTATACTCCACTCCTTGATGACAAGTTCAACATCCTTGTGCCTCATTTATTTAATCTGTTCCAGTTCGTAGTGCACAACTACTCCTTCTTCAAGTAGTAGTCTGAAACTTAAGTCACCTTTGAATTTCAGAAGCTCTTCCAGTCCGTTTTGGACCAAATCGCCGTTTACGACAACAAAACGCTGAAGTACTCGACGTTCATCCAACCGAGCGGATTTCGCGTTTTCGGAGCCCAAAAGTTCAAATTCAGGCCGAACAGCAGCTACTTTTAAGCACTGGTTGGATTTCTGATCAGTTTGGCTAATTTTCACAGCCAATTCCATGAAATATTGCTCAGGCCAGTGTACTAGTTAATAGTCGTATTCGACTCAGTAGAGTAGTAGCTGATGACCAAGGGGGTTAAGCACTCGGTGCTAATATAACAATTCAACCCAATCGGATTCAACTTGATCCTGAATCTGAAAGAAACAGTTGAACTTTTACTATAATTCGAGAACAAAAATCTCGAAGAATACAAACTTGTGTTCAAAATATCGGACCTGGTTGACTAATACTGGCGCTCAACCGCAGTCAACCAACTAAGAACAGCAGAAGAACAATTCGTTAAAAAATTCACCGTCACCATGGGAATCAATGAAACAGGCGTAAACCTGTTCCAAACCAAAGTCGGAGTAGAAATACAAGACGAAGAAATCATCGTCAATAGACTCAAAGAACTACTAGTTAAATTCGAATACGAAAACGTACTTTAAATTATTGATTAATTGTTTTTACACGAAATAGAATTCTACCTATTCCAAAAATACAAAACTCAGAAATAAATTGTCATACAAGAAGATAACGTTCAAATTATATTATGCAGAGCTCTCCGCTTGTTACCTAAAAAATGGGCATAATAAATCGTCGAATCGTTCCAAGGCATGAGCCAACGCATAGCTTACTACAAAAACAAAGATGAACTCACTCAAAGCCTTGAAAATTATTACTAAAACAATAAATTAAGCTCAAACGATATTATCGCTGCTCAAGTATTGAAATTAGAAGAATTAATCAATTGCTCTGAGAATATCAGGTTACAAGCACTATAATACTTATCCAAATATCAGAATTCAAAAGCAGATTCACAGTCACTTGCCCTGTTACAACCTTCTGAATTTAATCTTGTTTTTAGCAGATTAAAATAACCCGTAAAACTAATTTAGGATCTCAAGTCATTGGAGTGCTCCGAAAATTTAATTAATTGCATGACTGCGGCTGTTTCTAAAACATCCATGTTCGAAATTAATACAGATCTTCCGTTAATGTTCTTGTTTTATTTACTTAATAAAGAGACTACTCAAGAAAAAATCCTCTTATTAATAAAAGAAATTATTTAATTTACAACATCATTTATTAACGAAGATATCGTTTTGTTCTTACTTAAAAACAAACCAGACCTGCTTAAAGCAGCCGTTTTAATGTCACTCACTAAATCAGAGTAATAGTTGAGTATTGTCACAACATCTATTGATAGACTTAAAAAAGAACTCGACACTCCTAGATAATTGTTTGATGATGTTAACATAAATATTTAGTAAGAGGTTGAAAAAATAGAAGAAAGAAAAGTAACACTTCAAAAGTATTAATAAGACCTGAAGTTGTAAAAAGAAATATTTATTGGTTATAAAGACTTTAAATTTATGCAAGACACATTCAATTGGAAAGCAGACAATTAGTTGTTCAAAATACTTAAATTTGGAAAGTATACAGTTAGGGAAACTGTATTTAAATAAAAAGAACCAAAAGAAGCCGTAAATATAATTAAAGGTTTTGGCTGTTGGTCCTAAATGGAAATACAAGAATTTGACAGGATTGAATGAAAAAGTCACATAAATATACATTCATAAATATACAAGAATTTTAACTTTGATAAAAGAAGGTATTCTTTTTCTCTGATCATCACATTTCTTTTCCTTTCTAAACTATATAAAAGATAAAGTCATTAAAGAAAAGTTAAAGTATATCAATTATATATTTATATATAGACATAGAATATTGCAAAATGAAATTAACACTACACACACAAATTATTACACTAGAAATACAAATCTTTGGATTTGATTGAAATGAATACAATATCCAGTAAAACTATAATATTTAGTATGAATACTACATTTTGTTATGTACTTGTAATGTAATTATAATCCATTATAAATTTATTTGACTTATTAATCGTATGTTTATAAACTAAATAATTATAACGATATTATTATTTTCACTCTATTATGATACAGTTAATAATAGCATTAATATAAAGCAATGAGTTTGAGTGTTTTAATGATAATGTATAACTAATTGGAATAAAGGCGGAAAGTTAATTTTATCTTACAACAAGTATTAATACAAATTGTAATAGATATGCAGGATAAGAGTTGAAAGCAGTATTAACATTTTAAGATACTCCTTTACCACCAACTATGGTTACTAAAACACAGATTTTTGATCCATCAAGTGGATAATTGCAAGTATAATTTTAATTAGGTAAAACAGAATACGAAAGTGTCATGGAAAATCCATCTGCTGAATTTGTTATTTCATTTGGCGATTAGTTCTTTTATCCTGGAACAATTCCAGTAATTGAGCATACAACATTTGATAGTAGGCATTGTTGGGATAATGTTGAATTTTCAATTGACTATGATTATGCATTCAATATTTCGGCCACTCCACTGTCTTGCCCAATTTCTTCTTAGGTTTTGGTGTATTTAGAGTACTACAACGAGACTTGGATTTAAATACCTATAATCCCAACTATTCCAGCAGGAGCTTTCAACGGATTCAAATCTGGCGCTTTTGACACAGAAACTGTATTTTTCTACAACACTTCTTCGAGTGTGGACATCACCAATGCGGATTTGATAATAAATTTCGTTAAATTTGTGAAGCTTCATTTGAATACGAAAATGCGTTTTAGAGTGTATGAATCGGATCCTGCTCTCAGTATTAAGTAAATATATCAAATTGATATTGAGAAGTTCGGGAACGCTCTATCAAAGTCGTGTCATCCTCCAGCGGCGCGGGCGAATTTGCAAACGTGGTATTCGTACACGACTTTGGATCCGAATTTGATTGTAGATTGTTTGTAGTCCATTCCGGGCGGGAAAACGTTTTACGCGCGTTAGTACACTTATGACGTGGATTAAGTGGTGAGCGACCACTCCATATTCACCGTTGCGCTGCAGAAATTCAGGACCAGGCTCGGGATCCCCTTTTATTTCGCGAGCACTATTGAAGTCAACGAGTCAAGAACCTATTATTTCACGGTCATGATATAATTACTAGACGCGAACAGCAACATGCTCCAAGCCCTGTACTACAGCGGAGTAGCTCAGAAGTCCTGCTACTACGACATCACGACCGAGCTCTACAGCTCAAAAATATGCCTTAAGATTTTCACAAAAGACAACCCAGTTTGTAGAGCTCAACTTTCTTCAACTGGAATTATTGGTTCCTTCAGCGGGAAACTTGATCCAGATCCAGCTGACCCGACAAAACGAAAAACGTTCTTTTGGATGAAGGTGGACAAAAAACTACCCAGTTCCTGGTTCAATTCGTATTAAAGGGTTTGCTTTACGGACGCTGACGACACTGGAGAGTATTAGGGTGCTAAGGTTGGGGGAAATTTTGCAAAGAGGATGAAGGGGCTATCTGATAGTATTTTAAAAAACAAAATATCGTTCACACTACCCCTGATAACCGATACGGAGCTTTACTACTGCACGAAACTGGTCAACTCGCTCGTTAGCAGCACCATACAATACGTTGGGTACATATTCGGAGGAATGGTGGTTCTGGTGGGAACGGTGCTCGTTTTTATGCAAGTAAGAGGCAAATTGTGAGAAAACTGTTCAAATTAGCTCTTAATGTTGATTTAAATGATATTATATAGTTCAAAGTGAAAAAAATGTAATTCTCATATAACATTCTCAATTCGTAGTATATTATTACTAATAATTAGTTATCGTTTTATAATCACACTCCAATGCAAATAGGATCTGCTCCTCTAGGTTTATACGATGTGAAATATCTATCGCAACAAATAAATATTTCACGTGATGAATCATTCATGATGTTCTATAACCACTGCGCCGAATAAAATAAGATGCACATTACAATTGCAGTACCATTGTCCAATACTTAAAACAATGACACAAAGTCTCTAGAATTCATGTTTTATCAAACTTTTCTACGCGATTAAATAGAAAACCCAGATTCAAAATTCTAGTCTGAAATGAATTGCTGTGGAAGCTACTTTGAAAAATTTGAGCTTAGATCAGATTATGCGCTATTTACTATATAAATAGCATTTGTAAACGAAGTCGTTCTGGATACTGTCATAAAATCTGTTTTAACTTTAATTTATCAAGCAAAACCTGAACGCTTAACATACACTTAACTTAGTCAACTTGTTAATCTTCTTCACGACTTTTAAGAAAAGTAAAACGCGATGCAATAATTATTTAAGAATTATAAAGGTACAAACTTTACATAGTAAGATTTGGGCTCGTAAGTTGAACGTCTTATGTAATAATTCTACAAATAACATTTTGTTTAATCAGCATTTATCATTTATGTCACTGGACCAATTAAAAGTTATGAAAAATAGTTGTCCGAGCTATTAGTAAAACAGGCGCTTACATATAAATTAACCAAGTTTTAACAGCAAACCAAATAATTGAAAATAGAAAATTTAAACGGACCACAAATTACAATATTAAAGTCACCCCGATATAATAGCTCAAAGAACTATATTTCTAGTTGTAATGTTCAAGTTATTTGCGTAGGATGTCACATACAAAATGTGTTTTCAAGCAATTTGCAAAAGTTATTGATGCACTGGGTAGCGAGTTCGTCAGGCCCACTTAGATGGGCACTCAAAAATATTTAAACACAAACTGGGGATCAAGTTATTCCTGATCATTTACTAAAAATGCATATTGAAACAGAAATATTAGAAGGATAGTAATTATTCACAATTTCAATAAACGACATTCCAGAAGTATATGAAGAAGTTATTCATAGCTGTATTTATGACGAATTGAAAACTTGCTTTGGATAAGTTCTTCCTAAAAATCTAGTTTTATAATTTATTGAGTTTATTTCAAACATACAAAAGGGAATACTTCATCATTAACTGGTTAATGACATACTTCCTTATATTTTATAAGAGTAAGTTTCAACTCCACATGAGATTTATGGCCCCACTAAATTTTTAGATAGAGGTTTAATGAAACGCTTCACCGATTTCTGGCCAGAATAGGAAAATTTAAAAGACAAACCCAAATTTAATTTTAGTAACGAAAAGTTTATTCAATAAGATAAAATGACTTTGTTTGAATATATTAATTTTAAATCTGAAGGGCCAGGTTCTTCATAAATAGTTACTGTTTAAAAAATGCTTAAAGCTAAGAAAACAGGAGAGTATTGGTCTGAGGGTAAACATATTCAATTACTCGCAGTTATCGGTGCAAGAGATCGTGTCATTTTATAGATTCAGAAAACAGTTTATGAGCATGTAAATTTCCTAAAATCCGCGTTTAAAGAACTTGTTGATTGCAGTTAGATAGTAATTTAGGTTGTTGCTGATACTTAGTTCAATCCAACAACTCGTATATGTACATTACGTGCCCAACTTTAATAGCTGAATGATTAATGTAATGCCTCTGGATTAAACACTAGTATAGATGAAAATTAAGTCGAAAATAACGATCCTTCACAAACTTAAGCACATGTGGTAGATATTAATGCGATAAAACCATTCTAAACTGTACTAGATCATTATGAAAAGGCTAGAAGTGGAGTAAATGAGTTTGATTATAAGCGAATTTCTCTTAAACCATGCTATGAGTGTAAGAAAACTATAATGTTTTGTGAATAATACGCTATTGGGGTTGAAAAATCTGTTTCACTTAATGATATAATCTCTAAAACTACTTCATAAGAAGTAGAAGCACCATCGTAACAAATAAAAGATGGACTAACGCTTTTAACTTGTGCATAAGATTTATATTTGTAATCGGTAAAAGTTTCTAATCTATCTGATGCTAAATAACACTGTGAAGTTATGATTAAAACTATGTTTGATTAAATGAAAAAATAATTCTAATTACCAAACCCATAAATGTTTATAGTTTAGAAACAATTAAGTCCACATATGAATTCAAGTGTTGAGTTTATTAATGAACAAGCAGATTTAACTTAAATGCTTTTAGTATTTCTCAAAAAGAATAACACTAAAACATTTATCGAATTTTAAAAGTATTTAGAAACCCAGCAATTGAAAATGTCTGAAATTTCACTAAAAGATAGATTTATATATGATCTTAAACTCTATTTTGATCTCAATTTTATACCACCAGAGTTATAATAGTATATTCCATATATTCTATTTGTACTTAATAAAATTAATGATTCCATAAATCTTAGGTTTGATCATGGCTTATTATTTATTTAATTTTAAGGAAAATCTGCAAGTGAATTTAAGAAGTAAGTTAGATTCTTTAAAAGAAAAATTGTGTAAAAATAGTTAACAGTTGATGATTTGACCTGCTTTGTCAATAATTTTAGAATGGTTAAAGATTTAATAACTGTTGTACAATCTATTTAAGTTGCTATTTGGTGTGGGAAGTTAGTCAATGTTAAAATTGATATAGAGTAATTGGATGCGTTTGATTCTCACTAGTATTTATATGATATACAAAATAGAATTTTATGTTTACAATGCGAAGATTTCTTTACAAATTTGAAGGAAATGCTGATTAAATTGCCTCTGCTTAATAAAAAAGTTGATAGATTAACTGAATATACGAACACTATTATAAAATCTAAGAAAACTGTAACACAAGAGCACTTTATTATAAAATAGTCATTACCTCAGCCATGTTCAAAGTAGCTTGCAGAAGTGACGAAAGCTTACTATGAAATCAGCTTATCGCAGCAAACTGACATTGTAAATTTGAAAGTGGAAATAGACGAAGCTTTTGAGTATTTAACGACTCAATTTAGTAGTTCGATTGAAGGTTTGGTGATGATTTATAGTTTGTTGAACGTGCAGAACTATCACTCTCTTTTGTGGCCTAAGTGGAAGCTTGCAATTTTGAACAGGGTGTATTTTTATTATCCGAATGCGTAGTTAACGTTGGAGTAGCTCAATTCTACTTTGGAGTAGTTGCCTTTGCAGCCTGAAAGCACGTAGGTGTTTATTTTGACGAATAATGCGTACAATTCTGAGACTGTGTTGAAGGAGATGCCGAATCAGACGTTTTCTTATTTCAACGGGACGCAGGTGTCCATGAGCGCCTTCAGCGTGTTCAACATAATAAAGGTGAATTACAAGTCCGACACTCCACCTCTTAAGTTAATTAACGAGGTCATGGAGCACCAGAACAAGGCCTGGACGCAATCCATGACGCAGAAACTTACGTCCTTGCGCAAGTCCATCTCCTAGAACTCACACGTGTTCTCAACCGTAAAATAATTGAAGTAACAGTTGCAAACTGAGATGAAGACCCTGGACGGGATGCACCGCACCAAATGCCTCCTCTCCGAGAACCAGTTCAAGGAGTTGGACTAGGCCTACAAGGACGAGATCTCTGCCAAGAACCTGCGCAATCAGCGCGTTCAGCTCCAGAACAAGCTCATTCGAAATTACGATTTCGCACAATTAACCTTTTAAACGCCCATAATTAAACAGGAGTCAATTAATGTGAGTTAACAGAATGGAGTGAAAACGCTCGAGATCGCCCACTTTTTGGAGCTGAGCTCGTTATTTGACATAAGTCAAAAACAGGGGAGCCCGAAGATAAACGAACTCCCGTTAATGGTCAGTCAGAGGCTGGAGTTCAAAACGGACAAACAGGGATTCAATTACTCGGATATAAGCCAGGATACCAGATTTAATGAGATGCCAGCCGAGATTTAATAGTTAGCACAACAGGGGCAGATATATGTGCTGGAAACGGCCATTTTGCACACGCTCCTGCTTCAAAATTACATCGCGAACTTCTTACACACACCACTGAAGCACCCGCTCAACGCCGGCGGATTCCACACCATGGTCACACACCTAGCCGCGTCCGGAACCACCGTCCCAGTAGGACTCCCAATCATTCACGGAAGCGCGGAGTACACCAGGGACGACGAACACAGACAACGCCTGTATCTGCTCAAATCTGGAGACGCAATCAAAATATTCAACCAGCCAATCAAACAAATCATGCCAGTTGCTAAAGACCTCTTAACATTCAACCAAAACTACGATATGCTACTCACACTCATCTGCGAAAATACAGCACAACTCGCCGTCAGCATGGGAATCACAGGAGACGACCCAATCAGCGTCCTCAGACAAATCATCATGGAAAAGATGACCACAAGAATGTGATCAAAATTTAACTATATTATAATACATTTAAATACACAAATCTAAATTTCCACTTCCAGTTATGTTGACCTTCATATATTCTATATAACAAACAAAATTAAGAATGATGCAAGTTACAGATATCCACTACGACTTAGCATATGATATACAAGGAAGTTTAAAAAGCTATTGCCGATTAAAAGAAGACAGTCAAAATTTAGCTAAATATGGAAGATACGGCTGTGATACTCCATTAGATTTGTTAACAACCATGTTCGATGATGCTGCACAATAAAACGCGAAAGAAAAGTTCGATATTGTATTTATGTTAGGCGATTTCGGATCTCATGGTGTATAACTATAACAAAATTAAGCAATTAAAACCATCTCTGATTTAATTTCAACCAATTTTCCAGACAGTATTAAACACGCAGTACTCGGAAATAATGATGGAAATGGTAACTATAATTTTTCACTTGAGAAAAATGATTAACACTTAAAAGAAATTTATACTAACGGGGCGATGAAATAATTGATCAACAACGACAAATTTTTGGAGTTTGGTTACTATTCAAATGATTTAGATGAACATAAAATAAAGTTGATCGGATTAAACTCAATATTTTATACTACATCAATGTATAAGAAGAACTATCCAACTATTGAAATACCTGATGATCCAGGTAATTAATTTTAATTTTTAATTGAATAATTATAAGATTGTCGTGACAAAAATTATTAAGCTATTGTAACATATCATAATTGCTTCGGTCTAAATGGATTTGATGGCAGTGTAACAGCAATAGATAAGTTTACAATTAGACATAGAGAGATTGTAAATTAATTCAAGGATATAATTATTTTTGAATAAATGGGACATTATCATCATGACGATTTCAGACTTACTTCAAAAGGACGCGATACGCATTTAGTCAGTTATTTGCTACCAAGTATTTCGCCGTCTAATCATAATAATCCAGCTTACCGCATAACAGAACTGTCATTAGTTGATAATAAATGGGTTGTCAGCGATTATGAGTAACGTTATATAGATCTTGTAGAGGCCAATACTAAACAGGTCTTACCACAATTCGAACATTAGTATAAATTTTCTGAGCTATACGAAGTTTTTACTGGAGATACCTAACCAAATGCTAAAACTCATTAAAAATTAAATTAGAAAATGAAAACAGATGAAAAACTTTATTCTGTGTGGACAAGTTAATCAAATACATTGTATAGACCTAGTAGAGCATAATATATGTGTGGTCTTAGAAGTATTGATAAAGTTACATATGACACTTGTGTACAAAATTACAAATATGATTGAGAATCATTTATATTACAATTATTAACTCTAAATTTCACTTTACAGCATCAGAAAAGCGTAAGCAGGAATCAATATCAATTGAGAATCCTTCAGATGATGTGGATTGCTTTATTGATTGTGAAGTAACGATCTTTTTGGAAAGTCTTGATTTTTATATGTTAACAATTTGTTAAACGGTGTGCCTAGAAAAATTCTTTTCTGTGAATCTCTCTAAAAATTATTATACGAGATCGCTAGAGTCTCTGAAAGGGTTTTGCTTTACTATGCTCGTGATATGATGTCTATATGGAGCTACATCGTCGTAAAACTGCATGCACCAGGTGTTATGGTAGTAATTGTGTGTTTATGCTGCGTTGGCTGCTAAAATATTTCCTGTGAACTCCCAAATACCACGACGTTGAGTTTGAGTCATTTAAAGGAGTTCATATTGAATTATTCTTGGTTCATTAGTGATGTGAATATTTTTGCTCTTTAGGTATTCGAATAAGGCCTATGTGAATTTTTCTGAGTTCATTAAGATGTGGTAAAATAATATAAACGGGAACGCTGCTATATTGTTGTAATAAGCATGATAGCAGGAGTTTTTCAAAGGTATGGTTAGTACAAAAGATTTATTTTGAAAACATGATAAACGTTGTAAACTGTACTAATTACTTAATATTAGCAATATTACAGGAATTAATGATATCGTATCAACAAAGATAAATGAATAGGGTCTTGAGTAATATTTTTGGTATTTCGTTAATTTCTTGTTATTCATGCAATAATATTGTAACTGTATTATGTATTCCACTCCTAGATAACAGATGATTTTAATAATATTAAAATGAATAATTAAAAATATCGTTTACAAGTCTACAAATAAGCCTTATATTGTATTAAACCTCTTGTTATTGATTCATTACTGCGTTTTATTTTACAACGAATGCAAATATACATTATTTTAAAAACTAATTTCATTTTACAGCATCTGAAAAGTGTACATCTACGTCCATATCGCAATTTTATATGGAGGGTTCTTTAAGTTCTTTCAGTGTCTTGCATTTGGGCACTATCTTTTTTTGTATTCTTGATTTTTGAATGTTCACAATTTGTTGAACGGTGTGCCTTGAGAAGTTCTTGCCCAGGTATTTGTCAATAAATTGTTGTACGAGTTAGCTTGATTCTTTGAACGGGGTTAGCTTGACCATGTTCGTAATCACTTGTCTGTAGGGGGAGATATCATCATAAAACTGAGTGCACCACGTGTTGTGGTAGTAGTTGTGGGACTGCGACTGCTGCACTCCCAACTTATTCGCTATAAATTCCCAAATCCCGCGCCTCTAACTTGAAGTTATTTTTTACAGTTAATAATACAGAGTTTTTGGCTCATTATTCATTGGCTTTATATTTTTTGTCAACAGATATTCATAAAGCGCCTAAGTAAATTTTTCTTGTTCCATTGAAATGGAAAATAATCTTCAATGCAGTTAATGATTAAATCACATGAATAAAGAAAATGCAATGATTTGAAAACATGGATTGAATTGTGTCTTGAGTAAAAGAAGAGTTAATGCACAATAATGCACTATAATCATTAATATTTCCACTTCAATGTGTTGAATTCCAGAATTAATAACTTTATAACAGTTTTTAACGCGTTGAGACTTATTAAATTGAAATATATTCAAAGCGTTAACAAATAACAGTTATCATTATTAAAATATCATTATATCGTTAATATTAAGAAAATTATAGTTATTTAAAATTATTTATAGGTTAACAAGAGTTAAAAGATTGTATTCTTTAGATTATATCATTTTATATATTATGTATTATATCAATTTGATGTTTATACATCAGGAATATAAAATAACTAATAATAATATTGTGAAAAAATATATAAACAAAATGTTATATTATATCAATTTATAAAAATTATATAGCACTTTATTACCACTTCCTTCTTTTCATTATATGTAAGACCAGCAAATATCTGAAACACCATTCGGTGTTACCCAAGAATTCCGTTCTAACATGGTTGTGGTGCGTCCTGTATCTGCAACTATGACTGAGGACGTATTGCGCAATTGCTTCACCAATTATGGGGCAATTAAGATGGTTAGAATTTCACCAGGAAAGAACGAGACACAGTAGCCAGAAGGTTAAGTGTACTTTGAAAACCAACTTGACTTGGTTAAATTTATCGCATCTCACACAGATCTTAGATTTGAGCAGCCAGACGGAGTCAACTCTGTAATAAGACTTCCAAAGCAGGAGAAGAGCTGCTTGGTCTTGAACAGAATCCCACTTTCAACCACTTCTGCCCAACTTCAATCCATTTTGATCCCATTCCTAGAGGAAAAAACTGGTAGACAAATTGCCGTTACCCCAGCCGTGTTCGAAGCTACCAGAGGAAGCCAGTGCACCGCCACCTTGCAATTCGCCCTTGAGAAGGACATGGAGGAAGCCTACAAGTACCTTTTGGAGGATGAGTTCACTCTCAGAGTGGGCCGTTTACTCAACGGTGAAGACTCAAAACTGGTCAGTTTAGAAGAAACCTCAAGGAGACACGAATTCAAAGAGACCATTGTGAACAAGGGCGAGATCCTCAAGATCCCAGTCTCTCGCTACAACCCAAACCAAAAACTTGAAAGCCAAAAACGCTACAACCAAGACAGACCTCAATTTGATAACAGAAGAGATCAATATGAACAAAGAGGTGGATACGAACAAAGAGGAAACTATGAACAAAGAAATGGAGGCTACGAGCAAAGAAGTGGAGGTTATGACCAAAGAAATGGCTATGAGCAAAGACAAGGATATGAACCACGCCAAAACAGCTACCAACCAAATCAAGGACAAGGATACTAACAAAACTATTCACAAGGTTCCTATCAAGGTTAACAATAATTCCAAAAGCCAGCCGGTTACTAATAATCCTATCAACCACAAAGTTATCAACCAGCTTCAAACACAACTGGATAACCAGTTACAACCAACTACTTCCAACCAAGTGCTGCCTATGGATAACAAACCACATAACCACAAGCAAGCGCATATGGATAACCAAGCTATGCTGATCCAAATTCCTACCAATAATATGGAAGCTCATACTAAACTAAACCTAACGACTATTAATAAAAACCTTTCTAAAGAGAGTATTAACCTAGAGATAGTTATTAATAAAGAGAATTGGGTTAACGTGAAGAAATAGATTATTCTAAAGGAAGACTTTCAGCAGTTTCTGTTTATTTAACAAATGTACCTAAACAAGCTGATGAAAGAGATATTTCTGAAGCATTAAGTAGATTTAAATAACCAACAAGAATTAAAGATTTACCTACTAATCATCCTTCATTTAAGAGTGTAATAGTATATTTCGACGATGAATAAGCTGTTAAGAGTGCATTGAGTTGTAGAGATCCAATAAGATGCTAGAACGAGACAATAATCATTAAGGAACACTATTAAACACGTAAGTTGTGAACATAACTACTAGATTACTATATTAGAATAAATAATACTATATTAGATCTAAATAATTTAGAAAATATTTAAAATTAAATACTTTATATTAGAATAAATCGTAAGTTCATTTAAAAACTTATGTCATATCTGTAAAGACTAAATATATTTTTAATGCTTGCATCAATGTGTCTCAGATGTACTTTAACAACATCTCCAAACACCAAAGCCCAAAATTTACCATAACATAGAGTCTTTAGGTAAGGTTTCTTTAGATGCTAATTGAATTTAGCAGATTTCAAAGATCTAATTATCTAGATTAAATTATCTCAATCAATACATACAGTTATGGGAGGTGGAATTGCTTTTTCTTGTTTACTATGTGAGTAATTATATATTAAAATATTTTGCCACTTCTAATGCGGATGACAAATTCCAATAAATAATCTCAAGTTGGAGATTATTCATGAACTACTCATTAACACAAGAGGGCCAAAAATATGATTTCGATCGTATTAGACCATAATCGACTATTCAAAGTCGGTATTTAATATTCCAAAAAGGAAAAATAGAAATTACCACATGCAATAAAAGGACGGCAATGACAAAAATAAACGCGGTAGAAGATGTTTAGGGAAGGTCAACTAATTCACTTAACAAACTTAGGCAGTTCTGAAGCGTTTGTATTCTCTTCATTTCTGGGTCCAACGGATGAATTCATAAAATATTGTACCAATCTGAACTAGTTATATCACTTGTTTAAGATGTCCCTGTGTAATTTCTACGTTTTAGTCAACAAAACTAATTTATGAAAGATTTTATCTCGAAAATATATGGTAGTTAAGCCTGATTGGAGAAAAGAATAAGAGGATCCAATGATTGGTATACGGACGCAATATGTAATTTATAACTAGTAGCGCAAGCACTGGACCTGCAGAGGACCTCGGTGTTCATCTTCAACTGGGTCAATCTGAACGATTTTAGGTATTTCTTAATCACGAAAAACAATGGAGGACTTTTTCTTTCAATCTCAACCGGGAGCTCAAGATGAAGTTTGGGTACATCGCTTAATTAGAATTATAATTCAGGTAGTTACAGTCGCTTTCATTCTCAAAATACAAATAATGAATGCCTTTTTGTTTCTTGAAGAATGGAATCAAGTGGGTTAGTCGGGCCCAGCATTAAATAATATATTGATGCTACTCTAAAACAACAGTTATTTTACTTATGATCTTCCACTTCCATTTCATAATGAGAAATCAATTTTCTTGATTGTTAAATTATACAACGTTAGGTAAAGTTGAAACTTATTATTGAAGTATATACAGAGTTATATACGTTAATTATTGTAGCACAGCTATCCAAGGCTCAACCAGGCCTTGATGTGATTGAAGCACTTTACAAATCAATAGTAAATAGAGTTAATGAGTGTATTGATGAGGAGGGAGAACACACTCATTATTGAGCCGGGCAGTGATATAAGTAAGATTCAAATAATAAACTTCATTCTTCTTCCTAATTCAAAAAAGCATTTCGAGGGCCCACCACTGTATAAGCGTATTATATATTCATTTTTCTATTTATATTAGAATGTTGTCAATTTTTTTCATTTATTATTAAATTATTTATTTTAAGTAATTAATCCTGGTTATAATATTTAGCTCCATTTAATGTGTTATGAACTTATCGACCTAGTTTATTATTCAAAAATAAATTAATTTTAATTTGATAGATTATTTATAATTTTTTTTATTATGTTAAACATTTAATTAATTATACTGTATTGTCTACCTCAATTGTGACACCACATCACTAATCATAGTCCAAACGGCATGTGAAAATCTTTTCAAAAACTAAAAGTTAGAAAATAATTTTGAAATATTTAGTCATATATGTAATTATCTTTAATTATTTTGAGTTTTTCACATCTTTTCTTTTGTGATGGCTGTAAAAGAAAACGTAATGCGTTAAATCAAAGTTGAAAAGCTCGTTGTCCAATGCTGCATCGGTGGCGAAGGCGACCAACTTACTAAAGTTGCCAAGGTTCTTAACCAATTGACAGACCAAACTCCATCATTCGGTAAATCCCGTCTCACAGTCCGTGGTTTTGGTATCCGTCGTGGTCAAAAGATCTCTGCTATGTGCACTGTTCGTGGTGATAAAGCCATGGATATCATCGAAAAAGCTCTCCGTGTTAAGTCCTATACCCTCCCAGAATCCTGCTTCTCCAGCAATGGTAACTTCGGTTTCGGTATCACTGAACACATCGATCTCGGTATCAAGTACGACCCAGCTATCGGTATCTTCGGTATGGACTTCACAATCGTCCTCGCTCGTCCAGGCAAGCGTGTTGCCGTTCGTAAGCATAACTAAACTGCTGTCGGTTGCGCCCACAAGATCAGCAAGCAAGATGCTATCGATTTCACCGTCCAAAAGTTCGAAGTCAGCGTCACTACTCACAAGATCCACAAGATGTGATTTAATAATATGAACATAATAATAAATTAGTTAATTAATAATTCAACTGACTAGATATTCTCAGAATGCTGTTAAAAAGTATCCTGAAGTGAATAAATTAGTTATTCTATTATAACAGTAAATAATTTCATTTAGCCCTCTGCTTATTTAAGATGTCTTGATATTTGTCAATTTTTACTTGAATATCAGTGTCTACGTTGACTTATTTGACTCCGTGTATTTTTGTCATCAGTTCATCGATTTCTGTGGTCATTTTCTGCTCCAGAATTCTTTTTTATGCTGCGGTTACGTCGTAATTTTTGCTGTTAACTTATTTTTGCAGTAAGTGCTGGTAATTTCTTATTGTTAATTCGTAGTGCTCCTTCATCGTTTTGAGTTGTTGTTTGTATTTAATCTTTTCTTCCTTCAAATTATTTTCCTGGTCGTTTAACTGTTTTGTTTTCTGTTCGTAGTCTTGTTTAATTCCCTTAATTCTCTCTTGTTCAATTTGAACGTTGTTTTGCTCGGCCTTAAGCTCACTTATTTCCTTCTACAAAACGTACACTTTGTTCATGAGCTCTTTGACCTGTTCAATGTACTAAATATTTATGTCCTTCAGATTCTGAATCTCCTTCTAATAAATCTCAATTTGGGATTCGGTGAACTGATTCTGCAACTTACTCGGGTTATATTTACTTTTCAGATTCTTTATTTATTATTCTTCGGAATCCGAGTCGTGCTTCTCAGCTTTGGATTTTGGACGGTCAACAATTTGCACTTCTTTTTACTTATCAACCTTGTCGTGGATTTCCATCACAAAATTCTTGTACTGGCTTATCAAATCATTTAATTGTGGCTGCTGCTGATTCTGGAATTTGACCTGAATTTACTCCAATGTTGATATTTGCTTCTGCATTATCATTAATTCCTACTGATGATGCTTTTCATTCATTTACTACTACGCACATAAATCCTTAACCTATTTCTCGAATTGAGATGCGTCTGTTTACGATATCAGAATCTGCTTCTTCAAATCTTGAATTAATGATTCCTTTTCGCTAATGGTAACCTCCAATTTTGTAATATTTTGTTATAACTGAGTAAGCTACATTTCCATGAATTATTTTTCATATGGGTTCTTTTTATTCTGGATAATCATAGAATTAGAGTCAGAAATTTGACTGAAATTCATCCTCAAATGTAAATCTTATAATTCACCATTTAATTTTTGGATCTCACGTTGCGCTTAAACATAATTGTCTTATGTAGCTTACTACCCATGTTTTGTAAGATCAAGTGCTGCTTATAAATCAAACTTTTCAATCTCGATTTCTTTGATTTTTTGCTATAAAAGAGAATGCGAATGTTCAAAATCAGCTATTAAGTTTTTCTATGATGCTACTTCTTCATTTAAATTCATTAATTGTTTTTACAATACGGACACATCGAAATTCTATTCAGTTTCCTTATAAATTTGAGTATTTTAATTAAGTTTAATTACTGTCTATTCAAGAGCACGCTCGGTTGTACTTTTTGCCTATTACTTTCTGTTCAATTCATTTTTCAATTACATGTTTTCTGTTTCGAGTGATGAAACCTTATTTTGCAATTAATGTGATTATTAAGCAGCTTATTCTAATATCTCACCTGTTTCGTTAATCTCTTATTCATACTCTTCCAGTTTTAAGTGTATTTCATTATTTTCAGAAATTAGCTCAGCGTTTTAATTTTTCAATTATTCTAATTCTGCAGACAATTACCCGTTTTGTTAAGCCAAATTGTCATTAATTTCATTCAATGACATCACTAGTTTCGCTTGATTTCTGTAAGTCATCTTTGATGTGGAAATTATATATTACAACTTTACCTAAATGATAAATATGATAAACATTTTCTCACCAAAATGAACGAGCTTTCAGATGTAAATGATATTCCATGGTAAATAGAAATACCATAGTAACAAAAGGAATTCTTTTAAAAGATTTAAAGAGAATTGCGACAGCTTTAAAAGCTAGGAAGTATGGTCAATCAAACATTATATGACACTCCATCAAAAAATGAAATAATACCTTATTTGGAATAAAAGATTGATATAGAAGAGGCGCGTAAACTTGTGCAAGAATTAAATGAATAAATTTAAGCATCAAGAGATGCGTAATAAGCTCTAAAGAAAGATTTTTCTGACAAAATTTCGCAACAATAGAATTAGTTATTTTAACTTCAGCGATAGTCGAAGCAGTTAATGGATTTCTAAGGCGATTATGAGACCATGAAGAAGGAAATCAATTAGTTGCGCCGACTTGGTGAGGAAACGCAAACTAAAGCCGCGTCGAATCTGACTGACTATCGTTCTGAGCAGGAGTACATTCACAAAACGTTCACCTAGCTTTCATCTGATGTAGAAAGTATGATAAAGCAGGTTAAAATAATGGAGGACAACTAGAAGCAGTTGCAGGCGAAGACGGATATGATTCGTGACAATCTGGTTGTGAATTACGAGCAGATTAACAGGAACATAACGGAGGCGAATTTGATGATCCAGAAGGTGGTGAATGAGATTCCGAAGACCGTGCAGAAGGCGAAGTCCGATTTGACGGCAGAAATATCGCAGATTGTGATTCAGGAAAAATAGCGCCGTTAGTTGGAGCAGAATTACTTCATTCAGATAATAAAGCAGATTCAGGACAAGCTCTAGTCCTGCGACTCCACTTTGAAGGAGTAGAAAACCACTTTAAAAAATCAAATTGATTAAACTGAGTCTACAGTGGACATAAAGCTCAACGAGATCCGGCTGTCCTTCAAAAAGATGATTGACGAGCACAACACTAAGATAATATTCACGCAGAACGAGCTCTTGAACGCAACCAACGAGTAAAAGCTTCAACTGTCAAAGCTCAACACGTTCGAGAACACGTTCAAACAGGCCGATAAACAGTGGAAGGAGTCCGTTTCTCAGGTTCAATCGAACACTGAGCACTACGTTCAGCTCCTGAACGACAAAATAAACGAGCAGAGCGGGAAAATTGAGGGAATGCTCAACAAGGCCGTTAACGAAGCGCGCGAGAGCCAAGAAATAAGCCAGAACATGAAGAACATGTGGGAAAACGACTGGAGAAAAAGAGAATTACTCGTAGATCAACAACTAATTGAACTCAAAACACTCGGGGACGAGGTCAGGCTAGCGGCCGAAGGAGAAACACAATACAGAACACAAGGAGAAAAAGAAATCGAACTCAAAATACAAGAAGTACACGAATACCTAGAAAAAAGACTCAACACAAAAGTTGACAGAGACGAAGCACAAAAAGCACTATACATGAAAGTTGACGCGATCGAGTGATAGGTAATGAATGCTTTTTAATAAACATAAGCAATTTTAGTTTGTTTAACCCACTTCAATTATGAAATGTTTAAATATTGTGCTGTAAAGTAAATAATAACAATTTCTTTACGATAAATATGTAATTATCAATTAAACATAATATAATTCACATAAATTAAGTTTTATCATCGAATATGAAAATAAATAGTGGATTCTTTAAATATTTGAAAATACTGAACATATTTAAGAATAAATTGAGTTAAATCTGAAAGCATAAACATTAAATAGTGTTTCTAAAATATTTGATCATTACTAAGTGAATTAAATAGATTATACACGTGTTAACAAAATACATATAAATTAGTACAAAGATATCTTGGTCGGAAATAAAATTCATGTAATATTCGAGACATAATAGCAATATAGCCCACTTAACTAATAATTATTCACAAAATATGTTTAGGAAAGCTCAATGTGTAGTTTTACTCAATTAGGAACAAATGATATTTATCTTAAATAGGATTAAGTAGTAAATATTTTAGGAATATTTATCAAAATTTTGTAATTAATCATAAAACTAAATGCTTTGAACGTGATAACTATAAAAATTAATTCATAAACAATCTTATCAAATTCAAAAGATGTTCTTTTACTTGAATTTAACAATATGATATTACCAGCTGAAAGCAAAATGCACTCTATTGATCCATTTTTAATTTAAGAATATAAACTATTTAATTGAACAACTGTTTTAGTAAGTATGCGGTAGAAGATTAATTGAACAACTGTTTTAGTAAGTATGCGGTAGAAGATTAATTGAGTTGAGAGGTTTATTTTATGTTATTAATTTTGTTGAAACGAAATAATGTTAAGCTTGTCAGTATTTCCACTTCGCAAATAATTAACAAAATTCTCGAAATCGACTTCAACCATTTAATAGGTAAATTACTATTTTTGTGTTCAATATATTAAAACATATTATTCGTATTTTAAATCACTTTATTCATTTTTTATAAATGTGTGTGTACCCTCTAATGTCATTTTATTCACTAATATGCGTTTTATAACACTCTGGACACAAATGATATCCTTTGCACGAACACACATATCTGCTATTACATTATTTGCAGCCGACACATTGCGCACTTACTTTTGTATATACATGATAATGTTTATATGCTTCTATTACTGGTTCTTTAATTGGGCTTACTACTGGTTGGTTACAACCTTCAATTTTTCGTGGTGTAGCTTTAATTTCATATTTTGTTAGATTTATTTTCATTTAATCAATTATGCTTTCAACATAATCCGTTATTTTAATTTCTTTATATTCTGGATGCAATAATTTCATCAAAGAAAACCCATTAACTAATATTACTTACATAAAATAAATAAACATCCTTGTGGTCCAACGAGTACATCGTCCTGGAAACTTAATATTTTTTGTAAGTTGGTCTACATAATCAACTCCTTTATAATTATTATTGTAGTAACGAACTATTTCAGGTTGTTCTCTGGGAATAACCACGAGAACTTACAAATTCTTACATTTAACAGGGTTATTTCACAAATTTTGATTTTGTATATATCATGCTTTGTAACTGTAACATAAAATCTTAAACTCTTGATACAGAATTTCGAACTTTGGTTTATTTTGGTTTATTTTAGCTCAAAACTTCTTCTTCATGATCATTAAATATTTTATTTAGTTCTTCTAGATCATCTTCGTCATATTCATAGTCAGAATTTTCAGATTCTTCTTCATCAGATTCTATACCGTCTAAATTTGTATCGATTTCTTCTTCAGGTTAATCTAATAACAATTTAATATGACCATAACAGACATTAGAATGTATTTCCTCCCATTCTCTGCAAGACATTCCAACTTCATCAGCTATAAACTAATTGCGTATTTTAGTGTTCTTAGACCAATTATCTTAGACAGATCCTCGCTCTTTACCTGATATCATCATTGTAAATAGTATCATTAAGTATTTATCGAATTCTGATTTAGTTAATCTAGAATGCCCTCCATATTTCTACATTTTTCTTACTTCTGTCAAAGTTTTAATGTTATTGTAGAATTATGGAGTAAATAATTATGTATGGGTTTCATAGATGCTTTCGTTCATTGTTGGCATTATTTTTGTTAGGTGCGAAGTGGAAATACTGACAAGCTTAACATTATTTCGTTTCAACAAAATTAATAACATAAAATAAACCTCTCAACTCAATTAATCTTCTACCGCATACTTACTAAAACAGTTGTTCAATTAAAACTAA
>CAXDID010000738.1:0-48908 GCA_963988835.1 Hexamita inflata
GCTATTAAAGCTTATATTATTAAATAAATAGCCCAATTTTCAAATGCGATTCATAAAGTCAATGAAATATGTTCAAACTGTAATGTTAATGTAGTTCAGTAGGTTGTAGTTTATTAACATATGTATTTAAGGAATTACTAGTAAGAAGTATAATTAATATTAATGTTGAACATTAAATTAGTCTATTAGATAGAAAGTTAGTGTTATCATCAACACTACATTATGTATATAAAACTTGAATATTATTACTAGCTATGTATAAATAGTGAAAATATACTATAGGTTGAATGTCGGATAGAATGATTCATTTAATATTACAACACATACAAATTAAAACATAATACGTACTAAATATGATCTCATATTTGTCCGAGATTCTTGTAGTTGAGAGCTGGAAGAATCATTTATTATTTTATTAACTAAATTTTAAACTAAAACTATTTTGCATATAACACGTATAAATCTAAATATTTGACTTCACTACACCTAAAAGTACAGACGCAACGCACTCACCGCTCCACTGACTGCGACAACGCAGCAGTCTGGCTTCATGAGGAGTATCGCGTCGATTATGAGCACGATAATGTTCTTTAGGTGCGTAACGGCAGATTGGTAGTCGAAAATCTCGATTTGCTCTTTGGCCAGCTAATACTCAGTATCAATTTTGATCGCGAATCTGTCGAGTTCGTTGCTGGTGTCGATTTGGATGTGCATGTTAATTACGCAGGTGATCTGCTAAATTACCTCTTTCAGGTTCTCGAATACGCAGCCGGTCTGAATCATCAGCTTCTTCAAGTGCGGGGAACTCGCTTCCTGGACTATTTCTTCGTTCAAAACGCAGAATTTTGCGAGTTGGTATGAAACGAAGAAGTTGTCGAACTCGCGCTGGCTCATGAGCTGCTTCGTTGAGAACAGCTGGAAGTACAACGACTGCTGAGCCGAGTTCAGTTTAATTTGCATTATGCTGCAGAACTGGGCGAACGCAGATCTAGTTATGTTCTTTTATACTTCTTCTTTCTTCAGCACCTCCAGAATCAAGCACGAGGTTTGGTACGCGCGTCTGCGCTATACTACGAACGAGTGCAGCAATAAAGCTGGGATGTGTTGTGGTTTGGCTTATTGCAGTTAAACAACCAGTAAATCCTGTTTTTCCGGGCTGAAGTTCGCGAACGACTGCTTTATGAGTTATACGTACATTTATGTAAACGATTGCTTCTTCTCCATGCACACCTTGATCCAATTTTTAATATTATAATATCATTTCAATTTCAATTTACATTTAATAACTTTAATGTAACCTTATCATCATTTAATAATATAATAATATATTTTGATAGAAACTTTAATTAGACAACAATATTGAGTTAAACTATACCACTTCAAATTATGACTAATATATATGATTAACTTTATATAATAATAACAATATCAGTCATAAGTTAAATTATATACTCATTATTGTTTTTATTCAATACCTCTTAACGTAAAAGAGCAAAAGATATTGATAAAAGTTATAGATTTAAGCCAACATATCAACTACATATGACTGTTCCTACTTGGATTACAGTTGTTATTGCTTTTACATACGCTATATTTACATTTCATTTAGCAATAACAGACATATCACTATCTTTTTCAACAGATTACAATCCAGATTCATTATTTTTAGTGTGGGACACAATATAATGGTCTTACTTCTTTTATGATTTTGGTCCATGTTTGCTAGTTTAAGCATATCAATTCTCTGCCCATCCATCTTAAATGTTTTCATTTTGGAGAGCTACGACGAGAGAATTTTGGTTTTATGGGACGACAATAGCAATAGTTTTTCTACTGGGGATATTTACAATAATTTTAGGAAGGGTATTCACTTTCACAACTTTTATGGGTTGCGTGCTAACAGTTAAAAATTCTTTTGTAACTGTTTACTTTGTTATAGTATTTTCATTTGGACTATAAGAACTTCCTAGAAAGATTATGTATGCGGCATCACCAGTAATGATGTTAAATAACCTTAAATACGACGCACTTAAGTAAAAAGAGTATATTCAAATCTTGTCGGTCAAATATTTAATGTATAAATAATAATTAGAAGAATATTAACAAGAATTAAAACATCGAATAATAAATATAACGAAAAATTGTTTAAGTGAACAGCCAGTTAATAAAAATTCTAAAAAAGACACCAGAATTTTGAAAAAATACAAGTAATTATAGTATTATATTGATCATATCAAAGATATTACCCGCTTATCACTTGAGAAGCTTGAAACTTTCAACGATACAAAGTAGCCTGAGTTAGATACGATGTTGCTTTAGACTGCACAGTCTTCTACTGTAGAAAGTATATAACCGAAGGAGGTTCCGAAAAATAAAGAAAAGAAAACAAAGAACATATAAACCGTATCGGATTACAAGCTTAATGTATTTATCGAGCGCGTTTTAAATGAGTAAAAATACGTAGCCTTCCGTGTAGAGCGCGAGTTTTAGGAGATGCGTAATATAGTTGCTTAGTACAAAAAGTACACAAAATTGCGTTAGATATCCAAGAACGTACTCCCGGAGAAGCATAAGGTGTCAAAAAAGCATAAGCGCTACGTAAAATATGGTCGTCCCGCTTTTTTGTGGATTTCTTTCGCCTTCTTTATGATCTGCTCACTTTTAATAGTGTACTCCAATTTTCTTCTAGTTAACAGCGATTGGGTTGAGTATTCCCCACTTTATCTGTTAATCAATTACTCTTATCACAAAAAACAGAGCGCGATTGCGATCACTTTTGTGTACTACCTGCACGTTGTCTTCGTTTTGTACGGGATAAATTAATCTCGGATGGGAATTACGTTCAAAATATGCGGGAATAAGGGAACTGATCCGAAGTCAACGGTGTTCCATGCGAACAGGCTCACCACTTTGCTCTTCGTTCTGAGCTGGAATTTATCGGCCATTCTCGGAATTAGTGAGGAAACGGCCTTTTTCAAGGGGGTGGGGTAACTTTAAAGGGTGCCGATATTTGGGATTTAACTCATGACATACTTACCAATTGTGATTTTCGCGGTGTATCTCATGTGGGCGTTCAAGGTTTAACGCCTGGTGAGAGCTATGTTTTCAAAGAGAGGAGTCGGAATCAACCGCCTGAAAACGATCAAAAATCTGAACATGGACGCAGCGGACCAGTTAATCGAACAATTCGATGTTAACGAGAAAATGGGAGACATCGTAGGCATGATCGTAAACAGCAACTTCGAAAACATACTCAACAGTTTGTCAAACCACAGCATAGACTTCACCTCGTTCAAGGGAGCTGTATAATTGAAACCAATTGTGTGATGTGTAATAATAATATTTTACGAATAAACTATTATAAAATAAGTATCAATTAAATGATATTAAATGGCACTTGTTATAAGATACTTGAAGATAAAATAATGTATTCGTTGTATTTGACATCAATATGTTTTCACTTTAAAAGGAAGTGGGAAATTCCTATTAGTATTATATTACTAATTAATTTGTAGTTGTGAAGCGGACGAAAAGAATATAAATAAATTATTTATTAATAGATCATGAGATTAAAATAGCGACATAAAGAAATTCTAAACGATCACTATAAAGATTATATAAAGAAAATAATAAAAATATCACTTTCTTCTCAGCTGGGTCAACGCGCAATTCAGGAACATCTTCACGTTGTCGTGGAACACGTTTCGTCCCTCGAACCTGGGCTTCACCACGTCGTAGAGATAGGCCGCCGAGCTCCGGGGGTTCTGGTACGCGACTTGCGTCAGGTAGTTCTTGTCCTGCTGCGTGAGCTGGTCTTTGTAGCAGGCCCGGACGAAGGTCTTCCAGAAGTAGTCGGAGACCTGCTCGGTGGTCATCATGCCGCCCGAGTACTCGCTGATCTGCTTCCACATACAAATTTTAGATTCTTGCACCACGTGGCAGAGCTGCTCGTCGGTCATCTCTTCTTTTACGTTGAAGACGTGGACGACGGCCTCTCGGAAGAACTGGTTCTTCTCGGCGGCGCTGGTCGTCTTGCTCTTGTGCACGCTGTGCTCGCTCGCGGCGTTTCTGGAGGACTCCGCGCTGTAGGAGCTCGCGGGCTCTCTGGCCGCTGTTTTCTCTTGGACGATGACTGGAGGAAGCTGGAGGTCGATGCTCGGGATCTTGAGCTGGGCCGGGAAAGAGCTCGGCGGAGAGAAGCTCTGCTTGACTGCTACCGGGACGCTCTGGAAGGCGAAGTCCGCCTCGGTGGCGTTGAAGGTGCCGGCCGGCTGGATCTGGGCGCTCGAGGCGTCTAGCTCGGCCATCTTCTTGAAGAGCTGGTCGTAGATGGACTCTTCTGCCTGCTGTTTCTGGTACTGCTGCACTTCCGCCAGAAAGCGCTGCTTGGCGGCCGGGTCGACGTTCAGAAAGTGGGAGATCACGTTCACGGCGGACGGGAGGGCCTGGCTGTCGAGTTGTTGGAGGCGGTCTCGGATCACCTTGGCGAAGCGGTCGAAACAGCTTTCTGGAAGCGGGTCATCTATTCCAGCTTGTATGGGGAGCTCTAAACACCGAGGCATCGTTGTTGAATCTGAGATGTGAAACATTATCGATATATGCTTGATTCGAGCTGGTATAGCTGTTTAATCTCAAAAACTATTAACATAAAAATAACAAATCTAATGAATCTCTGGTTTTACATCCTGCGATCGAATACAGTGAATACATAGCTATATGAAAATGTTACTACAAATACAATAATTCATTATTTTTATTAAACGAACCTCAAACACTATATTATTGAAAAGGATTCATTTATCGTCGTGATGTATATACTTTATTAATAATTGTAATAGTACTATTATGTTTTGTGACCAACCTCAAATAGATTGTAATAATTTGTAGTGTGATAATATTAATAGTATATTATTGTGTAATAGTATACCATCAAATATATAACTCAATTTTCAAATGTATTCATAAAGTTAATAGAAATATGTTTAAACTGTAATGTTAATATAGGTAATACTTGGTTTAGAAATTACTAAATAGCCATGTAATGATTAATATATTTTAATTAATAAAGTGTTATTTAATTTGTGTTAGATAGAAAGTTAGTGTTAGTGTTTTCATGGTTATTCCCCAACCTACATATATTGATATTTAAAAATATATTAAAATATAAAATTGTCATTATCACTAGTTTATATAGTTTTAACACAATGTATGTAAATATTTCATCTCAATTGTTACTATTTATCTCATAATGATAAGTATTACAGTAAATAGCTAAGGAAAGGTCGGACAGTGATTTTTATAAGCTTAAAATGTCGTGAATGACAATATTTAAGCAATTACCAGCGTCAAATGAGCCTTTTCTTTGAAATTTACAAATTTAATAAGTATCGATTGCCAGCATTTGATTTATAACGATTCCACTTTCATTATAATTGAAGTGTGAAATTGAAAATATAGCACGTATATAGGTAAATTAGTAGTAAAGGGAATTTAACTAAAAAATGTGGACTAAACTGCTGCAATATTGAATATATGTAGGTTGGGGGGGAATAACCGTTTTCATTATGTAAATAAATTGGTTATTAATGAATATTATTTATATAAGAAACTATTACACAGGTTGAATATCGGATTGAATGATTCATTTAATATATTAACATATATGATTCATAATTTGTTACAATTACATTTGATACTTATTTTTTAATAATATCAATACTTGTTTAATATTGATAAATATTAATAAAATATAATAAATGAGTCATGTAATTTTATAATAAGTACTAAATATGATCTCAATAATTTTCTGCGAACGTTATCACCAATAAATTCGATAAATGTAGTTTTTTTAAATTATAATGAGTATAAATCTATCTATTTACTCTTCTCACTACACCTAAAAGTACAGACGCAACGCACTCACCGCTCCACTGACAGCGACGACGCAGCAGTCTGGCTTCATGAGTAGCATCGCGTCGATTATGAGCACGATTATGTTCTTTAGGTGCGTAACGGCAGATTGGTAGTCGAAAATCTCGATTTGCTCTTTGGCCAGCTAATACTCAGTATCAATTTTGATCGCGAATCTGTCTAGTTCGTTGCTGGTGTCGATTTGGATGTGCATGTTAATTACGCATGTGATCTGCTAAATTACCTCCTTCAGGTTCTCGAATACGCAGCCGGTCTGAATCATCAGCTTCTTCAAGTGCGGGGAACTCGCTTCCTGGACTATTTCTTCGTTCAAAACGCAGAATTTTGCGAGTTGGTATGAAACGAAGAAGTTGTCGAACTCGCGCTGGCTCATGAGCTGCTTCGTTGAGAACAGCTGGAAGTACAACGACTGCTGAGCCGAGTTCAGTTTAATTTGCATTATGCTGCAGAATTGTGCGAACGCAGATCTAGTTATGTCCTTTTGCACTTCCTCTTTCTTCAGCACTTCTAGAATCAAGCACGAGGTTTGGTACGCGCGTCTGCGCTATACTACGAACGAGTGCAGCAATAAAGCTGGGATGTGTTGTGGTTTGGCTTATTGCAGTTAAACAACCAGTAAATCCTGTTTTTCCGGGCTGAAGTTCGCGAACGACTGCTTTATCAATTATACGTACATTTATGTAAACGATTGCTTCTTCTCCATACAGATCTTGTGCATGTCAGCGAAGGCCATCCAGAAATCGCAGTCCAGCTCAAACAGCATTTACTTAAACAAATATACATCATGCGAAAAGAACTGCCAGTGAGCCAAGTTTGACAAAAACTAATAAGTGAACGCCTTGGCTTGTGTTTGAGTTGAGTAGTTTATTCTGATGAAACGCTTCACAAAGTGGACCAGGACCTCCGTTTCGAGGTGGTCGTCCAGTGGTTATTGGTGGTATTGGTGCATTATTTTTTAAATAATTCTCTGTACGAACTACACATCTTTTAGAATTATATTTTCGTAGGGTATTTTTATGTACTATTAATTTAAGACAGTTGTTGTTTCGTAATCTTCGAGGAGGACTTTTATTTTTGCCTCGGATGTGGACAGAGCTTTCAGAGATATGAAAGATATGTGCTGAGCCGGTTTTGGGTAGAACAGCAAAGTGTTATGGATAGTAGAGACTAATTTCTAGCTGATGTCGGCGATGTCACACGTTTTAATCATGTCATTATGCGCTTTTTGCAAAAATTATTGCTCGATTTGCTAAGATGAAGATAAAAGTGGAATGTTGAACAAATTCTCCTTTTCCGGATCGAAGAAGAACCTGCTCAACACTTCTAAATCGTTGACCAACAAGAATTGTTCTCGTTGCAATGGCCTGTATACTTCCAAATCAACGTTTTACGCTCCATTCCTTGGTTTTTCCGGTAATTACTACTTACTAAGTTCGTACTATCTTCTTCTTTTGCGCCTATATTTATTTCGTCTACTTGTGCTATTCAACAATTTATTTGGTCAACCCCTTTTAGTCTATGGTAAACTCGAGAGATTCGTCGTGGAACGAAGTTGTGACTTATTATTTAAGCCCCAATTAAAATGTCATCTCCTTGTTTTGTTCTTATTATGATTGTAATGATTGTTTCTAATCAATTTAAGCTTTTCTTGGCGAATCAATTTTTTGGTCTATCAACTAATTAATTTAGCTTGCACCATTAATTCTAGTTTTTATTTATTGAGAGGAAAGCGATAAAATAGAATCAGTAGCTCCCATTAACATTTTATTTCTAAATTTTCTAAAGTTCTGCTCTTATGATTCTCTGTACATTCTTAGTATATCTGTTTGTATTCGCGTGCTGTCAATTTAAATATTATCCGTTTACATTAGTTCATCTTACATTTCAGGTTTTGGTTATGGAAGATATATCGGTTGTATAGGAGGGGTTTACGTCATTTTTGTTTCAAATACTAGGTTAATTATGGGTTTATATTTTTCTATCGCGGGTTAAGATTGTATTTGCGTTTGTACTTATATTGCTTTATCGCTTGTGTCAATTTTATCAAGTTATTTTTCTTGAGGTTTCTCTTTATTAATTTGTTAAAGTTACTAAAACGCAGTTTTTAAAATATTATATTCTGCCATCGAAACAGTAACATTTTCAACAGGTTTAAGAGATGATTAAACTAGGTTTGGTTAAATTTAGAGAGTTTATTTTGCATTGGTTATTTCTTATTTTCCAGTTATTGGTTTTGTAGCGTTTTATATTTTAGGCGTTTAGATTTTAGGTAGCGTTCTAGCTTTGTTTACGAGAACATCTGGTTAAGATTTTGGACTAACATCTATAATTAGCCTATTTGGTTTTTGTGCTATTTCTACTTTTTATTGAACATTTTCTATTTTAACTTGTTTGTTGGGAGCAACTTCAACATTCTGAGTAGTTACTTCAGTACTAACTACGCTAGTATATTTTCTTTTCTCTTTTTAGCTGGGATTTACTTCCTTTTCTTCATATATTACTTGTTCAATTGGTTAAATATCATCATTTTCCTCAATATTCATTTATTCTTCATTAATTTCAGCTTATTATATAGAGTGCTGTACCGAATTTTCAGCTTATTGATTTTCTTGTACATCTTACATATCCCCTTCGTCTATTTCTTCTGTATCTAATATCTCTTCGATATCTTTTTATATCCCAAGTTCTTCGCATTTAACAGTATTTGTTTATACTTCTCTGTTTCTGAGTATTTTAGGAGCAACTTCTAATTTTTCAGCTTCATAATTTTCTTGCACTTAGTTATCTACGCATTCAACACTGTCATCTTTAAATTCTATTTGTTCTTGTTTTTCGGGAACGTATTGAACGAGTGTCGTTTGTGAGCGTCCAAGTTCAATTTTGTTGTAGAATTATTGAGTTTGAGCGCTTTGCACCGTTTATTGACCAAAATCCCTCTTTCTGACTTCTTACTTCATTATTTACTGGGGTGACATTGGAACTTCGTTAAGGACGGCCGAGTTTTCGGACATTTCTGTGAGCGGATTTTATGTGTTGTTTGTTTTTTGGGCGTGAACTACAGTGTCACTGTCTTCAAAATAAACTGGTTGTGGTTGGGGTGATTCGACTGAAATGTTCTCAATGTTTTGCGATTCGTTAATTATGCTGTGAATTGATTGCTTTTCGTTCTCTATGCTGTTTATCTGCCTTTGTATTTCTTTGGACTTGTACTGCAATTAAGCATTATTCGCTGAATTTGTTGACGAGTTCTTTAACTGATTCATCAATGCTGCTGAAGGCGTGTTCTTCTTCTCTTTGGTCATTAATTATTTTTTGCTCTGTTAGCTCGCTCTGCTGGATGATAATTTCTAATTGCTGCTTCTGGTGCTCGTATCAATTTTATTTATTTACTACTATGGTTCGAGCATTTCAAGCTTTTAAATTTTCTAGATTATTTGATCCGTTTGAATAAATTGCTCCTTCAACTCAGTTTGAATGTGCTGAGTGAATGTGTCTGAGCTTTTGAACAGATCTGTTTACGTGTGACAGTCGGCTGAGGTGATTGCAACTTGAGCGGTGCCAAGTTTTGCGTCTAAAATTAGTTTATGGGAGTCAACAGCCGGCTTTCCAACTTGAACTCCCTTTGAGTCCTTAATGTTAATATCTTTCACGAATTGCATAACTAGATCGGAGTCCATTACTTCGCGCATAAAATCGATTGTTTAAATGAGTTCTTTGGCGCAATCTGCGTTGATGACTGTTTGGATGAAAGAGTGGGCGGCCTCGTCACCGTGCTGCAAAGTTGCTACTTTTCTGAGCTTCGTGACCTCTTTCAACAGGTTTTTGTTTTCAATCTATTACTATTTCAACTATAAACCAAGTTCGTCCATTTACTCATCAAATTTAGTTAATTCTTCTTACTACTATTGTTTTTGAAAATCAAGCTAATGCCTCGTCTCAGGCAACTCCTTTGATTTAATAATCCTACGAATTCGCTGCTTGAATTACTCAATCTGGGACATGTACTGGTCTTCTTATGTTTAGAGCTAATTAATTTGCTTAGTATTAATCGCTTTCTAATAGTATTAAACTTAAAGTTAAGATTCCATATTTACCTTTAGTTTAATATACTCTTCTATTTCTTTGTTCAACTTATCTATTTTATTATTTTACTCTTGTATAATATCTAAATTCATGTTGTTTTCATTTTACAATTAGATGTACTATTTCTACAAATTATAATGTGCTAAATCTAAATCCTTCATTTATTTAGTAATAGCCTTTGTTAGCGGTTTATTTGTATAACATTCATAAATTGCGCTCAATATCTATTTTTAAACATCTTATTAAACACCACTATATGCTAATAATAACTTTCCAACGATTTCGTCGGCGTCTATATCTGCAGTTATATTTGTATCTTTTCCTGTGGCTTTTTTCAAATCAAAAATAAGTTATTATATTTAATTTTCGTCTTAAATATCAATTATTTGTGATGCTAAATCTTTTGGTTTAAGTATAGTTCTTTCAGGAATTTGAGATGTTGAACGTTATTTAAGTACAGACATCGCTATTGGTTTTTTAGATAATAACATTGACATTTGATGTGTAAAAATATATTTAATTTATTAATATTATAAACCGCTATATCTATAAAATAGACACTTCAATGGAATTAATCGATTTTTGCTTAAGCGAAAATACTATATCAACAAGTCAAAGTTACATACCATATTTAGAAGACGTGAATAATGGATATTTATCAATCGAAGAGGATCATTTTCTTGATTTATAATTTATAGATAAATTAGGTGTTACTCATTTAAATTTACACAGGTGTACTGATACATATTTTTAAAATTGTTCAAAGAATATAACACATTTAACTATTAATTCAAGCTAACTAAGTTATCTTGAAGGAATTTAACAAATGGAGCAACTAGAAAAATTAGTGCTGATGATTAATTACATCACTGACATCACAAGCATTGGCGGTTTAATCAATTTAAATTATCTCAGTCTGGCAAGTAATTTAATTGAAGACATAAACGCAATTTAATATTTAACTAACTTAAATTTCTTGGATTTATGTGAAAATAAAATCATTGAGATAAGTTCATTGAGATAATTGAAGCGTTTGAATACATTATATTTGTCTTTTAATTAAATTATTGATGCAAGTCCAATAATTGACCTTAATATTGCTGAACTATATTTATCTAACAATCATATTTTAGAAACGGCTCATTTCCAGTAAATTTAAATAGGTGTTTAAACTCCTCCAACTACTGATCAACTTCTTTTCTATTACAAAATTAAAGCTGTGAGAACAAATCTAAATCATTTGAGTTAACAGTTCGTCTTAAAAAGAAAATTATTTGAAAAAATATCAAATTTAAAGCAAACATGTTCAAAATGCGTAACTCAGTCATCTATTTAAGAAAAATTGCTGGTGAACAAATACATTGATAGTTTATAACAAAATAATTGTGATTACCAGTGACTTTATTTTACAACATCTTAAATTATAAATATACTTATATTATATTACTTCATAATAATAATATATTACGTCATCTATACTTACGTTTTACCCCTAAATGACAAATAATAAATCAGAAATTGAGTAAATTATATTAAATTATTAACTATACATAATGTAGTAATTAAATTATATCATAGTCTAAAACACATATAACTCTTACACCTCACCTCACACCGCAGCCGCCGGCTTCTTCTTTTTGCTGTCCTTTTGAATCTTTTTCAGCTGTTTCGCGACGTCGTCGCATTTTTTCTTGTGCGTTTTCAAAATGGTCATGAGTTCTTGAACTTCAGTCAAGTAGCACGTGTCCGGAACGAACACTTTCGTGAGCGCAACTTACTTTTGGAACCCGGTTATGAGCCACTTAAGGTTCTTCTCGATCCCGTTTTGGCTGAAGCTTATGTCCTTAAGGTTTCCAGCCTGCATCACCCCGCACCCGAACTGCTTGAACGGCTCCTCCTCATCGCCCCCTATTAGGTTGCAGGTTAAATCTAACTGTTGAAGCTTTATAAAACGGCAGCCGATGTAGGACTCGCGCTCAATCGGGTGCTCGTTCGGAATGCTCTGGCCTATGTAGCGGTCGGCGCACTCCTCGAACGCGTGACCAATTGCTGCAAGGCCCTCGTTACCGATCTAATTCCCCTTCAAAGAGAGCGCGGACAAGAAAGGAGCGGCTTTGGACAAGAAAACGGAGAGCGCGGCCGCGTGGTGCCTTTAAATGTTGCAATACTCCAATTAAAGCGTTTGGAAGACGTAAAAGCTCGGGAACACGTCCTCGGGCTTCATCTGCCACATCTCAGGCCCTTTTTACTTCTTGGCTTTTTTGGGCTTCGTTTTTAACTGCGCTTACTTCTCCAACTCCTCCTTGTGCACTTTGATCGCATCAGCAATTTGATCTTGCGCGGCTTTCAATGCACGAGCTGCGCACTTTTCAATTTAAACACCAGCATTCACCAATACCTCGTTGCAAATTGGATTCTCGACTATTTTTAAATTAATAATCCCAGATCTACCCAGTTCCGCAAATAATATTCTAAACGCAGCTGGTATTAACTAATTGTTGTTCAGAGTAAGAGATGTTACTGATTTCTACTTCGCCAAGAAATTCATCATTAGCTCAACATTCGCTTCGTTCAAGACGATATCCTTTAGAACTATTTTTTTGAGATAAATATATGGAGTTGCTAATTGCATAAATACTGTAAAAATTGAAGAAAGTTATTCAGGTTATGTCTGAGTTGTAATTACTAATTACTCGAATGGAAGACCTTTCCTTTCTTTATCTTCAGTTTCTGCAACCTGCTTAATTGTATATACTAACTCAGATGGCGGCTAAATATTTGTTTGTTTACATAATAATCTCAACTTCTTTTCGAAATATTCCATCCATGGTTCGGGTTCCAAAGACAGACCAGCATCATCCGCAAGTCCATAATCTTTTTTAACAGCTTTTGGCGGCATTTGGAAGTGAAAATATTTCTGAAATTTAAGAGATAATGTAGCGTCCTTCTTATTATATTGTCATAAAACCATCTATCACATCAGTGCAAGAAACCGATTCCAATCAGACACCCGCTCATATTCTACTACGGACACACGGCCGCGTTCTTCGTGAACAAACTCAACATATCCAAGTTCAGCGACAAAAGAATCGACCCCAAAACGGAGAGAATGGTGGCCATCGGCGTCGACGAGATGAGCTGGGACGACCTGAACGAAGCACACTACGACTGGCCAACGGTGGCCAAAATGCACGAATTCAGACAGCTGTGCAAGGCCCTAGTCCTAGAATTCATCAGCACAATGCCCATAAAACTGCCAATCACACAAGAAGACCCGGCCTGGATCATCCTCATGAGCATCGAACACCAGCACATCCACCTGGAAACGTCCAGCGTGCTCATCAGACAACAAAAACTCGAACTCGTGAAGAAAGTCTTCGAAGACTGCCCAAACAAAAGAACAGAATTCCAAGACGTTCCAAAGAATAAACTTATTAAAGTAGCAGCACAAATCGTCCACCTCGGAAAGAAAGACGCGACCTACGGCTGGGATAACGAATACGGCACCGAGGCCGTCGCACTCAAAGAATTTCACGCTTCCGAGATGAAGGTCTCCAACGCAGAGTACCTCGAGTTCGTGCTCGCGTACGGCTACTCCCAGGAAAAGTACTGGACCGAAGAAGGCTGGAAATGGGTCCAGTGGGTCAAGACTGACAAACCGACATTCTGGGTGGGAGATTTATAAGACTTTCCCAACATGAAACTGAGAACAGCCGCCGAAGAAGTTGAAATGCCTTGGGACTGGCCGGTTGAAGTAAACTACCTGGAGGCCAAGGCCTTCTGCAACTACAAGAGCGAGACAGACGGCAAGAAGACCAGACTCATCACCGAGCCAGAGTGGCAGGCGATCGCCAAAAACGCGAAGCCGGACACAAACATCTGTCTGAAGTACTTCTCAACGTGTCCGGTGGACCAGTTCAAACAAGGTGACTTCTATGACGTTTATGGAAACGTGTGGTAGTGGACGGAGACCTTCTTCCACCCGCTCGAGGGCTTCAAGGTGCACCCGGCCTACCATGATTTCTCCACGCCATGCTTCGACGAAAAGCACAACATCATGACGGGTGGCAGCTGGGTATCGTGTGGAAACGAGGCGATCCAGAGCGCCAGATACGCCTTCAGACGCCACTTCTTCCAGTTCTGCGGGATTAGATACGTGCAAGATGAGTGATGATATTGTTTTCCTACTATTTGGGCTTTCCAAAACTTTTCTTGAAGTGTTGTAAAGATCACCAGTTTATCTGGTTCAACTCTAGGATTGGGTCAAGTCCAGATATTCTGTTTCCCAGTTAGAATCGCCGTAGAAGGCACATCCGTAGTTGAGATTTCCACACCCGTGTTAACTCACCACTCCACAATAATCAGAATGCCAATCCCACAGCCAGGTTCCCCAGCCCCAGACTTCGAAGTCACCGTCCTCACCCCAGACATGACCTTCGCCAAGAGAAAGCTCGCCGACTACAAGGGCAAGTTCCTCGTCGTCATGTTCTATCCTCTCGACTTCACCTTCGTCTGCCCATCTGAAATCATCCAGTTCACCGACGCCGCTGAGAAGCTCAGAAAGCTCAACTGCGAGATCATCGTCGGCTCCTGCGATTCCGAGTTCTCCCACTACGCCTGGTGTCTCCAAGACAGAAAAGAAGGCGGCATCGGCATCTGCAAGTGCGACCTCTTCGCCGACAAGTCCTGCAAGATGGCTGAAGACTACGGCGTGCTCATCCCAGGAGAAGGCATCCCACTCCGCGGTTTGTTCATCATCTCCGACAAGGGCGTCGTGAGATCCGTCACCGTCAACGACCTCCCAGTCGGCAGATCCCTCGAGGAATGCTTCCGTCTCGTCCAGGCCTTCCAGTACTCCGACAAGACCGGCACCGTCATCCCATGCGGCTGGACTCCAGAGCACAAGGAAGACACCATCAACCCAGACCCAGAAAAGAAGAAGGAGTACTTCAAGAAGCACTTCTGATCAGTGAAGTTGTTGTTTGTCTTACCATTATTTTATATTTTCCAAAAATTTTTTCTTTTCGTTATAGATAATTAATGAAACCATAAAATCTATCCAATCATTTACTGTTATGTTAACGGTGATGTTAAGCTCTCATCTTTTTAAGCTGAGACAAAATACAGTTCAAGAACATCTTGACGTTGTCGTGGAACACGTTTCGTCCCTCGAACCTGGGCTTCACCACGTCATACAGATAGGCCGCCGAGCTCCGGGGGTTCTGGTGGGCGACTTGCGTTAAGTAGTTCTTGTCCTGCTGCGTGAGCTGGTCTTTGTAGCAGGCCCGGACGAAGGTCTTCCAGAAGTAGTCGGAGACCTGCTTGGTGGTCATCATGCCATTTGAATACTCGCTGATCTGCTTCCACATGCAGGTCTTGGACTCCTGCACCACGTGGCAGAGCTGCTCGTCGGTCATATCTTCCTTCACGTTGAAGACGTGGACGACGGCCTCTCGGAAGAACTGGTTCTTCTCGGCGGCGCTGGTCGTCTTGCTCTTGTGCACGCTGGGCTCGCTCGCTACGTTTCTGGAGGACTCCGCGCTGTAGGAGCCCGCGGGCTCTCTGGCCGCTGCTTTCTCTTGGACGATGGCTGGAGGAAGCTGGAGGTCGAGGCTCGGGATCTTGAGCTGGGCCGGGAAAGAGCTCGCCGGGGAGTAGCTCTACTTGACTGCTACCAGGGCGCTCTGGAAGGCGAAGTCCGCCTTGGTGGCGTTGAAGGTGCCGGCCGGCTGGATCTGGGCGCTCGAGGCGTCTAGCTCGGCCATCTTCTTGAAGAGCTGGTCGTAGATGGACTCTTCTGCCTGCTGTTTCTGGTACTGCTGTACTTCCGCCAGAAAGCGCTGCTTGGCGGCCGGGTCGACGTTCAGAAAGTGGGAGATCACGTTCACGGCGGACGGGAGGGCCTGGCTGTCCAGTTGTTGGAGGCGGTCTCGGATCACCTTGGCGAAACGATCGAAACAGCTTTCTGGAAGCGGGTCATCTATACCAGCTAGTATGGGGAGCTCTAAACACCGAGGCATCGTTGTTGAATCTGAGATGTGAAACATTATCGATATATGCTTGATTCGAGCTGGTATAGCTGTCTAATCTCAAAAACTATTAACATAAAAATAACAAATCTAATGAATATCTGGTTTTACTTCTTGTGATTTTTCATAATATTGTCAAATACTATATATTAATATTTTTTATATACCAACTTTTCTGATTCACATTCGATTAGTATATATGTGTAGTGTGATATTCAATAAAAATTGACTCTAAGCCTGTATTAAAATTAAACAATACAAGGGAAATTCATAAAGTTAAATAAGTCATACAAATGTATTTCTGTTAGTGTAATTCTCAGTTATGATATTTCTACTGATATAAATTATTTAAATAAAATATGAACGTGTTCAAGAAATATCTTTGTGATTTTGTCATATATGTTAGTGTTTTCATATACTAGCCAAAATAACACTTATGATAATGTCTTTTCTCTGATCTCATCTTTACACGTGTACAACAGTTATGTACGAGAAATAAATATTTTAGGAAAAATGATGATTTTCAATCTATGATCATTTATAATAACATGACTCACTCAACAGCAACAATCCAACAATACATCTAAACGCAATAAATAAATATATACTAGTTATTTTACTATAGCCAAGTAAAAATAATATATATTTAATAATTCTTGTTGTTAATGATTCTCCAGTTTATCATTTAATATTAGCTTTAATATTATCAATCTTGTTTCATCAAGATGTGATTAAATGTGATTAAAAGCATCAGTTTGATAGTATTGCTTTTCAGCTTATAATTTTACTATAGTCGATAGTGAAACGTGACTCAATTTGACTTGATTTGTTTGTCACTAAAAACCGACATGACGACGGTTTTAACTCAAAATGGGACACCTTAGTCTAAGTATAATTGTGTTTATTTTCTACTAGAGACGCGTCTATAAAAATCAATTCATAAATAAATACATTTTAAATTTCATTTTAAATCATTATTAGTTGTAACAAAGAAGTTTTATATTAAACAGTTATTATGCTATAAGTATTTATCAAAATTTTATTATATCGTTACTTTAAATATCACATTATTATAAGAGATAATGGTTTAATATTTAGTTATTGTGTTTATGTTAGCGTATATAGAAAACTATAAAGCTGTAACTCATTTTAATAAGTCATTCTAATAAAATATAGCTTTAATAGCTCACATACTAAATATGAACTATTATTTATTTTTAAATCATCAATAGATCGTATATTTTATGTGTATATTATTATTTAGCGTTATGATAAAGTTAATATTACAACTAAATTTAATTTAATATTAAAGATTCATTTATGTCTTTATTTAACAATAATAATGATAAGAATATTATTCAGTAAGTTATCTGTGATTTATTATTTTTAATATCTCAAATATCTTAAAATTTGTTTGATAGTGTTTTCAATCTTATTATCATTATCTGTTCATAGTTGTAAGCTATTTTTATTAATAATACTCATTTCCTGTTAAAAAATTAGATTTATTATAACTAAAAATAATAGTTTTTGAGATCGAACATTCATTTGAGTGTAAATTATTTGTATATCATTATAATGTTTCACATCTCAGATTCAACAACGATGCCTCAGTGTTTAGAGCTCCCCATACTAGCTGGTATAGATGACCCGCTTCCAGAAAGCTGTTTCGATCGTTTCGCCAAGGTGATCCGAGACCGCCTCCAACAACTGGACAGCCAGGCCCTCCCGTCCGCCGTGAACGTGATCTCCCACTTTCTGAACGTCGACCCGGCCGCCAAGCAGCGCTTTCTGGCGGAAGTACAGCAGTACCAGAAACAGCAGGCAGAAGAGTCCATCTACGACCAGCTCTTCAAGAAGATGGCCGAGCTAGACGCCTCGAGCGCCCAGATCCAGCCGGCCGGCACCTTCAACGCCACCAAGGCGGACTTCGCCTTCCAGAGCGCCCTGGTAGCAGTCAAGTAGAGCTACTCCCCGGCGAGCTCTTTCCCGGCCCAGCTCAAGATCCCGAGCCTCGACCTCCAGCTTCCTCCAGCCATCGTCCAAGAGAAAGCAGCGGCCAGAGAGCCCGCGGGCTCCTACAGCGCGGAGTCCTCCAGAAACGTAGCGAGCGAGCCCAGCGTGCACAAGAGCAAGACGACCAGCGCCGCCGAGAAGAACCAGTTCTTCCGAGAGGCCGTCGTCCACGTCTTCAACGTGAAGGAAGATATGACCGACGAGCAGCTCTGCCACGTGGTGCAGGAGTCCAAGACCTGCATGTGGAAGCAGATCAGCGAGTATTCAAATGGCATGATGACCACCAAGCAGGTGTCCGACTACTTCTGGAAGACCTTCGTCCGGGCCTGCTACAAAGACCAGCTCACGCAGCAGGACAAGAACTACTTAACGCAAGTCGCCCACCAGAACCCCCGGAGCTCGGCGGCCTATCTGTATGACGTGGTGAAGCCCAGGTTCGAGGGACGAAACGTGTTCCACGACAACGTCAAGATGTTCTTGAACTGTATTTTGTCTCAGCTTAAAAAGATGAGAGCTTAACATCACCGTTAACATAACAGTAAATGATTGGATAGATTTTATGGTTTCATTAATTATCTATAACGAAAAGAAAAAATTTTTGGAAAATATAAAATAATGGTAAGACAAACAACAACTTCACTGATCAGAAGTGCTTCTTGAAGTACTCCTTCTTCTTTTCTGGGTCTGGGTTAATGGTGTCTTCCTTGTGCTCTGGAGTCCAGCCGCATGGGATGACGGTGCCGGTCTTGTCGGAGTACTGGAAGGCCTGGACGAGACGGAAGCATTCCTCGAGGGATCTGCCGACTGGGAGGTCGTTGACGGTGACGGATCTCACGACGCCCTTGTCGGAGATGATGAAGAGGCCGCGGAGTGGGATGCCTTCTCCTGGGATGAGCACGCCGTAGTCGGTGGCCATCTTGCAGGACTTGTCGGCGAAGAGGTCGCACTTGCAGATGCCGATGCCGCCTTCTTTTCTGTCTTGGAGACACCAGGCGTAGTGGGAGAACTCGGAGTCGCAGGAGCCGACGATGATCTCGCAGTTGAGCTTTCTGAGCTGCTCGGCGGCGTCGGTGAACTTGATGATTTCAGATGGGCAGACGAAGGTGAAGTCGAGAGGATAGAACATGACGACGAGGTACTTGCCCTTGTAGTCGGCGAGCTTTCTCTTGGCGAAGGTCATGTCTGGGGTGAGGACGGTGACTTCGAAGTCTGGGGCTGGGGAACCTGGCTGTGGGATTGGCATTCTGATTATTGTGGAGTGGTGAGTTAACACGGGTGTGGAAATCTCAACTACGGATGTGCCTTCTACGGCGATTCTAACTGGGAAACAGAATATCTGGACTTGACCCAATCCTAGAGTTGAACCAGATAAACTGGTGATCTTTACAACACTTCAAGAAAAGTTTTGGAAAGCCCAAATAGTAGGAAAACAATATCATCACTCATCTTGCACGTATCTAATCCCGCAGAACTGGAAGAAGTGGCGTCTGAAGGCGTATCTGGCGCTCTGGATCGCCTCGTTTCCACACGATACCCAGCTGCCACCCGTCATGATGTTGTGCTTTTCGTCGAAGCATGGCGTGGAGAAATCATGGTAGGCCGGGTGCACCTTGAAGCCCTCGAGCGGGTGGAAGAAGGTCTCCGTCCACTACCACACGTTTCCATAAACGTCATAGAAGTCACCTTGTTTGAACTGGTCCACCGGACACGTTGAGAAGTACTTCAGACAGATGTTTGTGTCCGGCTTCGCGTTTTTGGCGATCGCCTGCCACTCTGGCTCGGTGATGAGTCTGGTCTTCTTGCCGTCTGTCTCGCTCTTGTAGTTGCAGAAGGCCTTGGCCTCCAGGTAGTTTACTTCAACCGGCCAGTCCCAAGGCATTTCAACTTCTTCGGCGGCTGTTCTCAGTTTCATGTTGGGAAAGTCTTATAAATCTCCCACCCAGAATGTCGGTTTGTCAGTCTTGACCCACTGGACCCATTTCCAGCCTTCTTCGGTCCAGTACTTTTCCTGGGAGTAGCCGTACGCGAGCACGAACTCGAGGTACTCTGCGTTGGAGACCTTCATCTCGGAAGCGTGAAATTCTTTGAGCGCGACGGACTCGGTGCCGTATTCGTTATCCCAGCCGTAGGTCGCGTCTTTCTTTCCGAGGTGGACGATTTGTGCTGCTACTTTAATAAGTTTATTCTTTGGAACGTCTTGGAACTCTGTTCTTTTGTTTGGGCAGTCTTCGAAGACTTTCTTCACGAGTTCGAGTTTTTGTTGTCTGATGAGCACGCTGGACGTTTCCAGGTGGATGTGTTGGTGTTCGATGCCCATGAGGATGATCCAGGCCGGGTCTTCTTGTGTGATCGGCAGTTTTATCGGCATTGTGCTGATGAATTCTAGGACTAGGGCCTTGCACAGCTGTCTGAATTCGTGCATTTTGGCAACCGTTGGCCAGTCGTAGTGCGCTTCGTTCAGGTCGTCCCAGCTCATCTCGTCGACGCCGATGGCCACCATTCTCTCCGTTTTGGGGTCGATTCTTTTGTCGCTGAACTTGGATATGTTGAGTTTGTTCACGAAGAACGCGGCCGTGTGCCCGTAGTAGAATATGAGCGGGTGTCTGATTGGAATCGGTTTCTTGTACCACGAGTCATCAGTTGGGAGCTGTTCGTAGATGCGTTCGTAAATCGCCCATCCGTCGTTGAATGACTCTAGAATTTCAGCGCGTTTCTTTTCTGGGTTCTCTCCGGTGAGTAAAACGGATCTCAGGTTGTTCATGATTGGAGTGATTGGGTCAACTATTTTAGAGTGTTTAAAACGGGTTAATAAGTGATTTGTGTGTAAAGGTGTTTTCAAGATGTGTGTGCTGTTTAAGTTAACCATACTTAACCTGTGTTTATCTGAGAGCCATAATAGAGTTAATTAAGAATTATGTGCAATGTCAATAACAAAATATCAATATTATTAAACGTTAAATATTATTGGACTAAATAAATTTTTATAATATAAACTAGTAACGTGTCTTAGTGTTCTAAGTTTGGATTGTCATGATATATGAGATGAAGATGGAATGAATAAATTGAGCCTTAGTACTGATGATAAGGTTACAGCTAAGTGAGTCATTACATATTACATATATTATATACTTCTCTTACTTTTCTAACAGATAGATAGATATCATGTTTTAATATTATTTCTGACAATTTTTATAAGACATCGTAATAACCAAAATGATTTCTGACTATAAGAAAAAACCAAACTATGATAATCCCGAAACGGTGTGATTTATAGTTGAGAAATTGCATTATGCTCTGTGATTTTATACTTTTTAAGTTACCTCTGAAATTGACGATACTTCTGTAACTTTTCTAATCATTCTTCAGGATGTTAGAAAAGTAAGAGAAGTATATAATATATATTACCATAAAGCTATACTTTAAAACTTTCCAAAGAATGAACGAATATAATGAATTTAAAATATTAATTATAATTTATTATAATAATGCCATAATGATTTTTCACTTCGCAGAAATGTCTGATTCATATACTCTCACTGCAAAAAAATAAGTTTTAGAAAGGCTTTGCCAGTAATATTTTGACAAAAATGGGAGTTAATATTATAATAATATGATGGAAACTCTTAAAAAATGTACTAAAAATAATACTTTTGACTAAGAAAGTACTAAGATGATAATTAAGGAAATATTTCCAATATTAAACGAATTGAGTTCAGCTATGATTAAAAGGTTTTTAGAAGTTTTAGACCATATCTTATTGCATATGTATAATAAACTTCCAGTTGAGTAAATGTTAAAGTAAAGTGGTTTCTTCTAGTAATGTGTTGAATATGTTGATTAAAAACGTGTTTAAAATGTCAAATTTTAACTCAAGAAAACCGAATGATAAATAATTTAATACATTTTTGAGAGATAATACAATACATTTCGGCACACAGCATACCTTTTACTCTCATTTACTCTTCTAATTAATATCTGCTGTAAAAACTCTTTTAAGGCGTCATTTTTTAGTATTGATATGTAATTTAATTACAGCTAAGTGAGTCATTTAATTACTGGACTAAATACAAGCTAAATGGAAGACATACACTTTGATAACAAAATATTGGAAGAGAATATAAAATGAAAAGGGTCGGTTATAGCTAAAGCCAAGATAAATCAACAAAAGAGGATAACTTAAATCCAGAGACCAAAAACTCTTGGTAAACCATTTCATTCAAAACGAGTTCCGCAAACGCATTAAGAAACATCTCAACTTCGAGTAGGATCAGAATAATTCAGCTTTTCAGAAAACAGCTGATGAAGTGGGAATTAATTCTGGACATAACACTCAAGGCACTGGAAAGCGAGCGGATACTCATCGTGCGAAACAATAAAAACGCGCTCAACAAACTTTTCAGCCTGAACCACAAGTAGATGTAAGAAAAAAGTAGCGACTGAGATAGAATCATAGTTTATATTTTTTATTATACAATACAATCACTTCTTTTCCAGCTAGACGAGTGGTCTGGTGAACGTCTTCCAGTAGTAGTCGGACACTTGCTTGGGATTCATGTCCACGAGCTCGCTCACGAATCTCCAGATGCACTTGGCGGACTCTTGAACCTTCTCGCATATCTCTTCGTCGCTGATATCTCCCTTCACTCTGAGCACCTGCATAAGAGCGCGTCTGAACATGTTTCTTTTCTCGTTGGAACTTCTTTTACCTTTGGTTTCGTGCACTGAGTCATTTTTGGAGTCATTGCTGAAAGAGCGAGTCTGGTCTTGCTTCTGAATCGAACTCAAACTTGATGTTGAAGTCTGGATTTTAGGAAAACTAGGGAGAATCTATGGAATTCTGAGACTTGGGACAAAGCTGAGGCTCGGAACAGTAATTTTAGGAGTAAGCTGGGCAGTGATCTCAGTAGAATCGAGCTCTGGAATTATTTGCAAAAGCTAGTTGTAGATGCACATCTGTTCTTGCTTATATTTGTGTTCAATCACATTGGAAAGCAAGGACTGCTGCTAAAACTGACTCATGTTGAAATACTCACTGAGATTTGAAATAGCACTTGGTATTTCGTTTTCCTATAGCTAACTTAGCTGGCTAACCATTGTATAGTCCCACTCGCTCTGTGAGGAAATTTGTTGATTATTGGATCTGGCATCAGCTGTATTCATTTTGAAACTGAGTGGAAAGAATAGAAAATACTGCCAGAAATACTGTGAAGAAGGCTAATTCTGATATCATGATGATCTCTAAATCTGGATGATATTTTACTGAATAATAGTACGAAAATAAAAATGAATCCTATTATAACAATTTACCAACTATATGACAGATATCAAACAAAGATTGGTCAAATTTTAATGATGTATTGTTTCTAATTTTTAATTACATTTTAATAATATACTCTATCGTTCGGAATTAGCGCTACAATAAATTTCGGTATGAAGTTTTATTAAATGTCAAAGCACAATATTTTGAGATATCAACTATACATATGTGAATCACAAAGTGTCATTGAATATATTTTCGATCAAGAATACATAACAAAATGTAGTATTGCAGAGTTTCAAAATATTTTCTGAGTACATTTTAGATTTGTAGGCTACAAATTGTAACATTGTATTATCGTTTCTCTATTATTAGCTGCGTTGTTGACATTACCATTCCAATAAAATGAAAAACAAGTCGGCGCGAAGAATATTTTTACTATCAAGAACTGCAGCTGCAGTAATATGAACTATTATAGTATATTCGCATAAAAATGAAACCAACCCCACAAAAAATCTGAACTAGACGAGGAATACATGAAGTAGAAGAATAAATTGCAAGATCTTCATGATGCCAGATAGTTGTATAAATAATTCATCACTGCTTGTTTACGTGGGCCAGCACTTGCTTCAAGAACATCTTCACGTTGTCGTGGAACACGTTTCGTCCCTCGAACCTGGGCTTCACCACGTCGTACAGATAGGCGGCCGAGCTCTGGGGGTTCTGGTGGGCAATTTATGTCAAGTAGTTCTTGTCCTGCTGCGTGAGCTGGTCTTTGTAGCAGGCCCGGACGAAGGTCTTCCAGAAGTAGTCGGAGACTTGTTTGGTGGTCATCATGCCATTCGAGTACTCGCTGATCTGCTTCCACATACAAATTTTAGATTCTTGTACCACGTGGCAGAGCTGTTCGTCGGTCATCTCTTCTTTTACGTTGAAGACGTGGATGACGGCCTCTCGGAAGAACTGGTTTCTTTCAATTAAGCTGTGTTTTGTGTTTGCTTCTTTGTGAGAGACGTTACTTGGATGTTTCTCTGAATTAGAGCTAAACGAATATGTTTATTCATTAATACTCTCGACTTTGTGTTAGTTGAAAGTCGGTAGAAAAGATGGAAGTTGAGGTGGTTGTTAAAGCGAACATTATGGTGATATAGCCTTTAAAGATATCGGCTAAATGTTTATAAATGTGCTAGGTACTTGGTCCTAATTAAATTCATATACATTATTGCTTAATTAATCTATTTCTGCCATTTTCTTTGTAAGTTCATCTAGAATGGAGCTATTACTATGTTATTGTGGTACACATACCTGATCTAAGAAGTTTCTTTGAGTAATTTCATCAATATTGAGGTATTTTGATATTATACTAACGGCAGATGTAAGCGCTTGCTCATTTAATAGCTGCATTCGTCCAACGATAAGTTGAGCAAAATTTTGGAAGCTATTTGTGATATCATTGTCCTCATTATTTATAACGTTAGAGAATAAGTTATATTTGGTTGTCATTAAACAAGGTGTGGAATTTGTATTTTGTAATATCATTATTTGTAGTAACTAAGCAAGTCTAGTCTCTAAGATCGCTTATATTGTTTAAATACATCACATATTTTTAAAACATAAACAGTTCTATTTGATGATTTAAATAAAAGTTTAATTTTGTTCTTTAGATAAGTTATTAATTTGTTTAATTGGTAATAACCTCAGAATTACCTAATAACTATGTTATTGGCGTTCTGCGCAGTAAATTATTATCGTGATTCGCTACGAAATAATCTCAAAATATTTTATGTTTAATTAGTTATTCACAAATCAATATTTATTTAGTAATAGTAAGATGCACTCACATATCTAACAAATTTGAAATATGTATAATAAGCCTCATATTTCTTGTGAAAGATGTTTAAATTACTGTGGTTATATTTTTATTCTATTTATTCGGTATTACTGTTTCGACGTGCGGAATAATACTAATTATTATAATTCAACACAAACTGCGAGAACCAGTTAAAATATAATAACATTAAAATTGAACCATTTCATTTAGAAAGAGCGCCGTAATATATAATTGTACTAATGTATATATAATTTTCAAGTTATTTCTATAACTTCCAATAATGTTAATTCAGTACCGAACTAACTTAAGTTGTCCAAGAATACTATTTAGAGTGTCAAAATCGTTGAAGATGCATCCTTATTGAGATTGGTTTACGATTACGTTTTTGTGTTACAAAGTTTGGATTTGTGGGTTGTCATAATTGATGAAATGAAGATGGAATGAATAAATTGAGCCTTAGTATTGATGATAAGGTTACAGTTAAGTGAGTCATTTTTATTACCATAAAACCAAAACTATACTTTAAAACTTTCAAAAGAATGAACGAATATAATGAATTTAAAATATTATTTATAATTTATTATAATAATGCCATAATGATTTTTCACTTCGCAGAAATGTCTGATTCATATACTCTCACTGCAAAAAAATAAGTTTTAGAAAGGCTTTGCCAGTAATATTTTGACAAAAATGGGAGTTAATATTATAATAATATGATGGAAACTCTTAAAAAATGTACTAAAAATAATACTTTTGACGAAGAAAGTACTAAGATAATAATGACAGAAATATTTCCAATAATTAATGGCCTTGGTAAACTGGATATAAAGAGGTTTTTAGAAGTTTTAGACCATATCTTATTACATATGTATAATAAACTTCCAGTTGAGTAAATGTTAAAATAAAGCGGTTTTTTCCAGTAATGCGTGGAATTTGTTGATTAAAAGCGTGTTTAAAACGTCAAATTTTAACTCAAGAAAACTGAATGATAAAAAATTAATACATTTTTGAGAGATAATACAATACATTTCAGCACACAGCATACCTTTTACTCTCATTTACTCTTCTAATTAATATCTGCTGTAAAACTCTTTTAAGGCGTCATTTTTTAGTATTGATATGTAATTTAATTACAGCTAAGTGAGTCATTTAATTACTGGACTAAATACAAGCTAAATGGAAGACATACACTTTGATAACAAAATATTGGAAGAGAATATAAAATGAAAAGGGTTGGTTATAGCTAAAGCCAAGATAAATCAACAAAAGAGGATAACTTAAATCCAGAGACCAAAAACTCTTGGTAAACCATTTCATTCAAAACGAGTTCCGCAAACGCATTAAGAAACATCTCAACTTCGAGTAGGATCAGAATAATTCAGCTTTTCAGAAAACAGCTGATGAAGTGGGAATTAATTCTGGACATAACACTCAAGGCACTGGAAAGCGAGCGGATACTCATCGTGCGAAACAATAAAAACGCGCTCAACAAACTTTTCAGCCTGAACCACAAGTAGATGTAAGAAAAAAGTAGCGACTGAGATAGAATCATAGTTTATATTTTTTATTATACAATACAATCACTTCTTTTCCAGCTAGACGAGTGGTCTGGTGAACGTCTTCCAGTAGTAGTCGGACACTTGCTTGGGATTCATGTCCACGAGCTCGCTCACGAATCTCCAGATGCACTTGGCGGACTCTTGAACCTTCTCGCATATCTCTTCGTCGCTGATATCTCCCTTCACTCTGAGCACCTGCATAAGAGCGCGTCTGAACATGTTTCTTTTCTCGTTGGAACTTCTTTTACCTTTGGTTTCGTGCACTGAGTCATTTTTGGAGTCATTGCTGAAAGAGCGAGTCTGGTCTTGCTTCTGAATCGAACTCAAACTTGATGTTGAAGTCTGGATTTTAGGAAAACTAGGGAGAATCTATGGAATTCTGAGACTTGGGACAAAGCTGAGGCTCGGAACAGTAATTTTAGGAGTAAGCTGGGCAGTGATCTCAGTAGAATCGAGTTCTGGAATTATTTGCAAAAGCTAGTTGTAGATGCACATCTGTTCTTGCTTATATTTGTGTTCAATCACATTGGAAAGCAAGGACTGCTGCTAAAACTGACTCATGTTGAAATACTCACTGAGATTTGAAATAGCACTTGGTATTTCGTTTTCCTATAGCTAACTTAGCTGGCTAACCATTGTATAGTCCCACTCGCTCTGTGAGGAAATTTGTTGATTATTGGATCTGGCATCAGCTGTATTCATTTTGAAACTGAGTGGAAAGAATAGAAAATACTGCCAGAAATACTGTGAAGAAGGCTAATTCTGATATCATGATGATCTCTAAATCTGGATGATATTTTACTGAATAATAGTACGAAAATAAAAATGAATCCTATTATAACAATTTACCAACTATATGACAGATATCAAACAAAGATTGGTCAAATTTTAATGATGTATTGTTTCTAATTTTTAATTACATTTTAATAATATACTCTATCGTTCGGAATTAGCGCTACAATAAATTTCGGTATGAAGTTTTATTAAATGTCAAAGCACAATATTTTGAGATATCAACTATACATATGTGAATCACAAAGTGTCATTGAATATATTTTCGATCAAGAATACATAACAAAATGTAGTATTGCAGAGTTTCAAAATATTTTCTGAGTACATTTTAGATTTGTAGGCTACAAATTGTAACATTGTATTATCGTTTCTCTATTATTAGCTGCGTTGTTGACATTACCATTCCAATAAAATGAAAAACAAGTCGGCGCGAAGAATATTTTTACTATCAAGAACTGCAGCTGCAGTAATATGAACTATTATAGTATATTCGCATAAAAATGAAACCAACCCCACAAAAAATCTGAACTAGACGAGGAATACATGAAGTAGAAGAATAAATTGCAAGATCTTCATGATGCCAGATAGTTGTATAAATAATTCATCACTGCTTGTTTACGTGGGCCAGCACTTGCTTCAAGAACATCTTCACGTTGTCGTGGAACACGTTTCGTCCCTCGAACCTGGGCTTCACCACGTCGTACAGATAGGCGGCCGAGCTCTGGGGGTTCTGGTGGGCAATTTATGTCAAGTAGTTCTTGTCCTGCTGCGTGAGCTGGTCTTTGTAGCAGGCCCGGACGAAGGTCTTCCAGAAGTAGTCGGACACCTGCTTGGTGGTCATCATGCCATTTGAATACTCGCTGATCTGCTTCCACATACATATTTTAGATTCTTGCACCACGTGGCAGAGCTGTTCGTCGGTCATCTCTTCTTTTACGTTGAAGACGTGGATGACGGCCTCTCGGAAGAACTGGTTTCTTTCAATTAAGCTGTGTTTTGTGTTTGCTTCTTTGTGAGAGACGTTACTTGGATGTTTCTCTGAATTAGAGCTAAACGAATATGTTTATTCATTAATACTCTCGACTTTGTGTTAGTTGAAAGTCGGTAGAAAAGATGGAAGTTGAGGTGGTTGTTAAAGCGAACATTATGGTGATATAGCCTTTAAAGATATCGGCTAAATGTTTATAAATGTGCTAGGTACTTGGTCCTAATTAAATTCATATACATTATTGCTTAATTAATCTATTTCTGCCATTTTCTTTGTAAGTTCATCTAGAATGGAGCTATTACTATGTTATTGTGGTACACATACCTGATCTAAGAAGTTTCTTTGAGTAATTTCATCAATATTGAGGTATTTTGATATTATACTAACGGCAGATGTAAGCGCTTGCTCATTTAATAGCTGCATTCGTCCAACGATAAGTTGAGCAAAATTTTGGAAGCTATTTGTGATATCATTGTCCTCATTATTTATAACGTTAGAGAATAAGTTATATTTGGTTGTCATTAAACAAGGTGTGGAATTTGTATTTTGTAATATCATTATTTGTAGTAACTAAGCAAGTCTAGTCTCTAAGATCGCTTATATTGTTTAAATACATCACATATTTTTAAAACATAAACAGTTCTATTTGATGATTTAAATAAAAGTTTAATTTTGTTCTTTAGATAAGTTATTAATTTGTTTAATTGGTAATAACCTCAGAATTACCTAATAACTATGTTATTGGCGTTCTGCGCAGTAAATTATTATCGTGATTCGCTACGAAATAATCTCAAAATATTTTATGTTTAATTAGTTATTCACAAATCAATATTTATTTAGTAATAGTAAGATGCACTCACATATCTAACAAATTTGAAATATTTATAATAAGCCTCATATTTCTTGTGAAAGATGTTTAAATTACTGTGGTTATATTTTTATTCTATTTATTCGGTATTACTGTTTCGACGTGCGGAATAATACTAATTATTATAATTCAACACAAACTGCGAGAACCAGTTAAAATATAATAACATTAAAATTGAACCATTTCATTTAGAAAGAGCGCCGTAATATATAATTGTACTAATGTATATATAATTTTCAAGTTATTTCTATAACTTCCAATAATGTTAGTTCAGTACCGAACTAACTTAAGTTGTCTAAGAAAACATCACTTTTTTGGAAAGAACATAAAATACTTACAGTCCTATTTATATATTTTCAAATACAATCATAGCATTAGAGTAGCACATAATCACTTTTTAATGTTTTAAGATCAGATTTGGTAGCTATGTATTATCTTTGTGTGTGGAATTAGGAAATAACATTATATATTGAATTTATCTGCATTAATTCCGGTTTCCGCTCCATTTAATGGAAGAGTCTTCTGAGATCTCGGTCTGCATAATTCAATTGAAGAAGTTCAGCATCGACACGTTCGATTTATTTTAACCAGAGCCAACAGTCATTGTTAACAACGAGTCCTCGGACGAGGTCATGTTCCAGGCGCCCGTTCACTAAATTGGTGCGGACTAAACGCTCTACGAATCACTGATGGATATATTGGACACAAACCTGGGGAAAACGCACCGGCCGAAGGCCGCCGGGCCCTGCTAAAAACTCAAGCACAAAATGTGAATTAGATAGAAATAGATATTGAAAAGAAATAAAGTTTAAAGATATAAATGGTATCAAAGCAAAGGAAGTAATGGTGAGAAGCAAAACCTTATAACATGTATTGATAAGCATTTTGAACGTATCAGCCTTAAAACTTTAGCTAAAAACTCAAGCACAAAATGTGATAGAATTAGATATTGAAAGGAAGTTTCTGATTAAAATATGTGAACTTCAAAATGTGAGCTCAAACAGAATATTCAGCAAAACTCTTTCGTGACATTTGTATGAACACACAACCCGAAAACTCAAGCACCAAATGTGAGTTAGTTATTGATGGAAGTTTCAAAAGACGTTTTAAAATACAATAATGGTAGATGACATAGGATCTACTGGTAATGACTAAATGTTGCCACTTAGTAAGTGATAAAACAAAAAGAAAATCAAATATAGGAAACTTTCGGAATTCAATTAGTCGCTAGTAATATATTTAGGCAGATATGCGTATCAATACTGCTGCGATAAATGATTGAAAATCCAACGTGAATTAATGATGGAATATATTGAATCATCTCAAAAACGAAGAGAAACGCGACCAATTACCACCAAAGAAGTTGAAATGCGTTGGGACTGGCCGGTTGAAGTAAACTACCTGGAAGCAAAGGCCTTCTGCAACTACAAGAGCGAGACAGATGGCAAGAAGACCAGACTCATCACCGAGCCAGAGTGGCAGGCGATCGCCAAAGACGCGAAGCCGGAGACAAACATCTGTCTGAAGTACTTCTCCACGTGTCCGGTGGACCAGTTCAAGCAAGGTGACTTCTACGACGTTTACGGAAACGTGTGGTAGTGGACGGAGACCTTCTTCCACCCGCTCGAGGGCTTCAAGGTCCACCCGGCCTACCATGATTTCTCCACGCCATGCTTCGACGAAAAACACAACATCATGACGGGTGGCAGCTGGGTATCGTGTGGAAACGAGGCGATCCAGAGCGCCAGATACGCCTTCAGACGCCACTTCTTCCAGTTCTGTGGGATTAGATACGTGCAAGAAGAGTGATGATATTGTTTTTCTATCATTTGAGCTTTCGGAACTATTTCTTGAAGTGTTGTACAGAAGTGTTGTACCTACAGGGAAATAGAACCAAAATTAACAGAGTTTCCCAGGAGTCAATAGAAAATTAAAATAAAATGGAAACAGACTGTTATTCTTTAAGGTATAAATCAAAACAATTTATCCTAAAATATATATTTCTACTAGATTTTAGTTAAAAAACCATCAATAATCTCGTAAGATTATAATGCATATTTTTATGTCTGAAGCTTTCCAAAACTTTTCTTGAAGTGTTGTAAAGATCGCCAGTTTATCTGGTTCAACTCTAGGATTGGGTCAAGTCCAGATATTTTGTTTCCTGGCTAGAATCGCCGTAGAAGGCACATCCGTCGCCGAGATTTCCACACCCGTGTTAACTCACCACTCCACAATAATCAGAATGCCAATCCCACAGCCAGGTTCCCCAGCCCCAGACTTCGAAGTCACCGTCCTCACCCCAGACATGACCTTCGCCAAGAGAAAGCTCGCCGACTACAAGGGCAAGTACCTCGTCGTCATGTTCTATCCTCTTGACTTCACCTTCGTCTGCCCATCTGAAATCATCAAGTTCACCGACGCCGCCGAGCAGCTCAGAAAGCTCAACTGCGAGATCATCGTCGGCTCCTGCGACTCCGAGTTTTCCCACTACGCCTGGTGTCTCCAAGACAGAAAAGAAGGCGGCATCGGCATCTGCAAGTGCGACCTCTTCGCCGACAAGTCCTGCAAGATGGCCACCGACTACGGCGTGCTCATCCCAGGAGAAGGCATCCCACTCCGCGGTTTGTTCATCATCTCTGACAAGGGCGTCGTGAGATCCGTCACCGTCAACGACCTCCCAGTCGGCAGATCCCTCGAGGAATGCTTCCGTCTCGTCCAGGCCTTCCAGTACTCCGACAAGACCGGCACCGTGATCCCATGCGGCTGGACTCCAGAGCACAAGGAAGACACCATTAACCCAGACCCAGAAAAGAAGAAGGAGTACTTCAAGAAGCACTTCTGATCAGTGAAGTTGTTGTTTGTCTTACCATTATTTTATATTTTCCAAAAATTTTTTCTTTTCGTTATAGATAATTAATGAAACCATAAAATCTATCCAATCATTTACTGTTATGTTAACGGTGATGTTAAGCTCTCATCTTTTTAAGCTGAGACAAAATACAGTTCAAGAACATCTTGACGTTGTCGTGGAACACGTTTCGTCCCTCGAACCTGGGCTTCACCACGTCGTACAGATAGGCGGCCGAGCTCCGGGGGTTCTGGTGGGCAATTTATGTTAAGTAGTTCTTGTCCTGCTGCGTGAGCTGGTCTTTGTAGCAGGCCCGGACGAAGGTCTTCCAGAAGTAGTCGGACACCTGCTTGGTGGTCATCATGCCATTTGAATACTCGCTGATCTGCTTCCACATACATATTTTAGATTCTTGCACCACGTGGCAGAGCTGCTCGTCTGTCATCTCCTCTTTGACGTTGAAGACGTGGACGACGGCCTCTCGGAAGAACTGGTTCTTCTCGGCGGCGCTGGTCGTCTTGCTCTTGTGCACGCTGGGCTCGCTCGCGGCGTTTATGGAGGACTCCGCGCTGTAGGAACTCGCGGGCTCTCTGGCCGTTGCGTTCTCTTGGACGATGGCTGGATGAAGCTAGAGGTCGATGCTCGGGATCTTGAGCTGGGCCGGGAAAGAGCTCACCGGAGAGAAGCTCAACTTGACCGCTACCGGGGCGCTCTGGAAGGCGAAGTCCGCCTCGGTGGCGTTGAAGGTGCCGGCCGGCTGGATCTGGGCGCTCGAGGCGTCTAGCTCGGCCATCTTCTTGAAGAGCTGGTCGTAGATGGACTCTTCCTCCTGCTGTTTCTGGCACTGCTGCACTTCCGCCAGAAAGCGCTGCTTGGCGGCCGGGTCGACGTTCAGAAAGTGGGAGATCACGTTCACGGCGGACGGGAGGGCCTGGCTGTCGAGTTGTTGGAGGCGGTCTTGGATCACCTTGGCGAAGCGGTCAAAACAACTTTCTAGATTTTGAAAATCAAGATTAGGTAAACTTGGTAGCTCTAAACGCCGCATCATTGTTGTATCTGAGATGTGAAATATTATCGATGTATGCTTATTTTGAGCAATCCTATAAACTGTATAATCTCAAACAAAAAATCTCAAACAAATCTAATAAATACCAGATTTTACAAATGCTTGTTGAACAATATGTTGAAATATTTTTTCTTAATCTTTTAATAAACGAACAATATCTTATGAAAAAGATTCATAAAGTCGTAACGTGAACCGATATGTTAATATAAGTTGCATTGTTAATTGTTAACTTTTATTTAAAAGTAAACTGTGAGTTTATGGAAGTTGATTTACAATAATGGTGTTATCAGAATTCTATAATATAATATTATTAATACGCTGAATGCTTCCTTTTTAATGAATTATATATTAAGATCTTATTTTGTCATAAGATTCATACCAGCCATCTCAAAGATTGTATCAAAAATAGCTTCCGATGTTAATAGTGTTAGCCGAACAAACTCAGGTTGTCTGAGGAGGCTATTTAGAGTCAATCTTTGAAAATCATGATTGAGATTTGTGGTTACTACGTTTTTGTTTCATTTATGAGATTAAATTGAGTCTTAATATTGTTGATAAGGTTACAGTTAAGCGAGTCATATTATTTCATAATATCATCTAATTTTCATAAGGAAATACATGGAAATACCTACTTTAAATTTTTCTTGTTAGTCAAGTCTTTAACAATATAACTCTTATATAATAAATATATAGTGAACATTTCTTATTGAATCACATTCAAAACCAATATTCCTTAATAAGTTCATTATTAATACAAATTTCAATATATTCGCAGTAATCAAAGTAATTCTAACTTATACTATAGTAATTATTGTAAGAAATTGTATTTTGCTTTTAATTCTGCGTTTAATTTGTTGTGTGAAAGAATTTTCATAATATTTTATAGAAAGCATTAATTATTAAAAATTCAACAACTTGTAATTCCACTTCTACCCACTCCATTTTCGTGTAGAAAAGATGACTTATTAATGCCACTATGAAAGCTCCCCAGACGTTGGCGTATTTGTCAATTTAACCAATAAATACTGCATAACAGCTCCACATGAATCTGTGCAATTATTCTCACTTTTAGAATCTGTGCTTGCTCCACATGGTATTCCAGTTTTCAGAACTTCAATTGGACACTCTGCGATTGTTGGTCGTATGACCGTGGGTAATTCCAGAGGTCTGTTATTGCCATCCACCACAAGAGATTTCGAACTTATGCACATTCGTAATTCATTACCAGAAGACGTTGTAGTTCAGAAGCTTGACGAGCGTCTCTCCGCTTTAGGTAACGTTATAGCCTGTAACGACTATGTTGCCTTAATCCACCCAGATCTTGACAGAGAAACTGAAGAAATCATTGCCGATGTATTGGGAGTTGAAACTTTCAGACACTCTATCGCTGGTCTTCCACTCGTTGGAAGTTATTGCAGATTCACAAATAAGGGTTGCTTAGTTCAACCAGGTTGCTCAAGAGAAGAATAAGAAGAACTTGCCTCCTTGTTAGGAGTTTAAGTTTGCGCTGGAACAGTCAACAGAGGTGCTATCGCCGTAGCTGGAGGGTGCGTTGTTAACGATTTCGTTGGTTTCATCGGTCGTGAATGCACCAACACTGAAACCGGGGTTATTCAAGCTGTCTTTGGTATCCAACAGAACTTGAATGCTATTGATGACATGAAGAGAGCTCTCGCTGAAGGATTTTTGTGATATTGATGGTGTTCTTAGTGAATTGTGCAAAAATGTATATATGTTTAATTTTTAAACAGTTTCATGTATTTGTGTTAACCGCAAAAACATTGTGTATCATTCATCCTATTCTACAGTCTCAACTTTTACAAGTAACTAATAAAGTTTAAAAGTCTTCATTGATAATCTGTGCCTGTTTTTGCATTTTTGTTGATATATAATATTTTAAGATGGAATTTGGCGTTTATTCGTACTATATAGAGTTTAATTCCATTTCCAACTCACCCACCCCGCAATATTAACATGTAACGCAAGGTGGCATTAAAGCCGAATTAGACCGCTCCGGCTCCTTCCAAACCGCTGTTGAGGGCGCCTTCGTCAAAATTGAACAACATAACACGTCCCACGTCAGCGCACGCGCTGGAGCCGCTGAAGCCGACTCCGAAGGTCTTGGACAAGCTGCCTTTGCGTGACGAGCAGTGCGAGCAGGACGAGATGATAGAGGAGCTCAAGCAGCAGATACGCGCGTACGAGCAGCGCATAAGCGAGTACGACCAGTAGTGTATTACTTTGCGTTAAACTCAGTAAGCAGTGTCAGAATCAATTATTATGTCAGATCCACAAATTCTTGAGAAGGACAGAGTAATTCAGCGCCTACGCACCGAATTGGACGCTGCAAAGGCCGATTTGTCTCAGCAAGTGACCGAGTGCAGGCAAATGGTCCTCGAGATAAAACAATCTCAATTCAACCGGGAGCGCATCAGTTAAGTTGACAACGAGTACAACAACACTTTATTAATCTACACCTAACAGTAAGAGCTGTTAACTGAATAAGAATCTCAGATTGAATCTTTAAAGCAACAACTCCAAAGCAGCATTGAGAACTATCAGAAACTTGTGACCGAAAACAGACCCGTTTTGGATTAAAGGGATAAACTGGACCGATTAATCCTAAATCAAAAAAGTGAAAACGAAGAACTCTAAAAGTAAAACAATTACTTGTAGTTGGAATACGAAAAACTGGAAGAAATACAATAAGAGCTCGAACAGCAATTACACGAAATAAAAACCACTCCCGAGTACAATATCAAATTAAATATGCAAAACCAAATCACCGACTACGAATTCGAAACGAGAGCGCAGATAAACGAACTAAACGAACTGGACGAAGAAATTAACGCACAAGAAGCGCAAAACAGAGACCTCATGCAACAAATGATCGCTTACGGACGCGCTGAAGGATACGAATACGACAGAATCGACCAAACATTCGACGAATACCTCGACGGACTCGCACAATTCATCAAAGCCAAAAACAGACCCAAAACTTCACCACTCAAAAGACCAGTCTGGGAAGACACAGAACAAGACCCCATGTTCGAAGTCAAACGCGTTAACGGAGAATACGAAATTCAACTACTCGTAGACCCAAGCAATTTGGACGTACCACAACTACTTGAACTATTCACACAAATAGACCAACTCAGCGACCAACTCAGAAACCAACGCATGTACCAAGTCAGCTTCGACGACGAAGACTCAGACATCATGTACGGATCAGAACACGACACTATCGACGACAGAAACGATGACGACTACTACTGGTGAATTTTTATGGTATAATTTATTAAAACACACCAAACAAAACTTATTGATAACATAAAAATAATTATAATATAGCATAAATATCAAAACTGTAAATGACAATCATTAATATCACTTCAATTTTATATGGATTACGCCTTAAAAGATACAGATGAAGCACAACAGCAGTTTCCATTACAACTTTAACTTATCATAGATTAAATTAATTCTGCATATGCGCAACTAGATTAAGCTGAAGCTGATTTCGAAGAATAAATCAAGTATCAACTAAAATTGAAACGCAAAGACTAAGTTCTATTAAACAAGATTCGTTCAGAAATAGAGAAAGTTTAAATTTAATAAATAGAAACTATTAGAGGATTAACTATTAAACTCAAATCATAAAGTTCTGATGCTCTTATTAGTTTAACGGATAGTTAATATAATAATCTATAAGTGATATTAAGCAGATATAAACAACTGATAAATGGGAAATAAAAATCACTCTAACAACTTGTATAGTAACTATCTAAAATTATTGCTAATTCTTAATTTTAAGACACAATTATAGATGATGAGGTTGAGGCTCAATAAAATGAGAAAATATTATTAATAAGTAACGAATTGGCCAAACATGAGGAAGAACTAGACAGAGATCAAAAAGATATTAATTAAATTCACAAAGACGTAAATGAAATAGTAGGCTTAATAGATACAATTTCAACAGAAGTATAAAATCAAGGAGAAATTGTGAATAGAATAGAAGCGAAAGTTGTCGCTGCCGATTAAGACATGGACGATGGAATAGATAAATTATTAGCAGCACAAAAAGATTAAAAGTTGTCTAAGAAAGCCAAGTGGTTACTTGCTATTTTAGCTTTTATAGCGGCGATAGTGGTTGTTATAGTGGTACTTGTTCTTGTATTTCGGAAGAAATGAAATGATTGAATTAATAAATGAAAGATAAATTAAAATAACGTGACAATATACAAATATATTACATTTATAATATTTTTATAATCACACCACACCCATTCATGTAAATGACAGATAAGAGAGCAACCCCATTAGCATCTAAGGACTAAACCAAAATTATATTTGACTTATTAACCGAGGCTAAAAACGTCGGCAGAACTGTAAGAGGTGTCAACGAAACTACAAAGATGGTTAACAAAGGTAAAGCTAAGTTAGTAATAATAGCTGCTGATTCTGTACCACTTGAAATCGTGTTACACTTACCAGATCTATGCGAAGATAAGGGTGTGTCTTTCATTTTTGTTGACAGCCGTTAAGCTTTAGGTCGTGCTTTAGGTATCAGCCGACCAGCCATTGCTGTGGCCATAACTACTTCTGGCAAGAAAACCGGACTTGATGATAAGATTGAACATGTTTTGCACAAACTCGAGTGATTGTTGATATTCTTTTGAGTAATACAGTTTTATAATAATATTTGAAAAATGAATATTTGAAAGCTATTAAGATTAAGGATATACTTTTTCTTCGAGTAGTTTTTCTGATTCTTCTGTATATTTTTGGCTTGTTGACAAACTAGTTACAAAACTAGTGCAATAATAAATATATTAACATTTCGTAGGCATAAGGTTAATAAACTCAGGAATCTTGTTTTCTAGGATGTTATTTGAATTTTAGTAGATATATTAAATATGTCATCAAAATATGTAAAGATCATTTCCGTTATATATCCTTTCTAAACAACGATCAATAAGAAAACAAACAGCATTCATCTCTAACCAACTATCTCGCGTAGCGTTATCACGTCACAGAATCTCCGTTAGCTTTTTCGGGCTTGGAGTTTGTTTTGGAGATCTTTTTGTTGATAACAACTTTTGGTTCTAACTATCTAATAGTATTTTTAATATTCTTAAAAGTCGTTTTATTTTGTCAATATGTGCCATCAAATTGCAAACTCAGAAATAAAATGGAAGTAGTAGTAACACTGAGAGTAATTAACTAATTTAATTATTAACATTTATAATCTATCAATTGTCTTTGTACAAATTTGTCCACACACAATCAGCTAGGGTATAATATAATAACATGACTCACTCAACAGCAACAATCCAACAATACATCTAAACGCAATATATAAATATATACTAGTTATTTTACCATATCCAAGTAAAAATAATATATATTTTAATAATTCTTGTGGTTAGTGATTCTCCAGTTAATTAAAATGGTTTTCATCTTTTTTCCAATCTAAGTGATTCTGCTCCCTCATTTATGTAACAGCTTTAATGTATTTACTATATGTGATTTAACATCTTTTTAAATATTAAGTATAATGTATGATTTTTGTAATACATTGTATTTGCAAATTATCGGAACTACACTACTAATAAAAATTAAAAAATCATTTGAAATACATTGTTTCACTCCTATTTTTATTAGTATGTAGAAGGACACATTAATTAACATGCTTCAAGAACACAAAACTGTATTGGTGACAGGTCCAACAGGCTGTGGTAAATCTACAAATATACCAATATGGATTAGTTAAACGTTTCCAGAAAGTAAAACATTGCTAACACAACCAAGAAGACTTTCGGCTTAGAAGATAGCTGAGCGTATTTGTTAAATGACTGGCTACGAAATGACCAAAGAAGTAGGTTTTGTAATGGGTAGAAGATATTTTGAATCCTCTACGAACAGATTGGTCTTAGCCACAACAGGCTCTGCGGTTAATTTGATAATGTCTAAACCAGATTACTACAATTTTGTGATAATAGACGAAATTCACGAGGTTTCTGACCAAATTTAGCAAATAATGGCATTAGTAAGAGAACTTCAGAAAGTTTACAAGTTCAAAATCGTGCTTATGTCAGCAACTGTTGATTAACATATTATTGAAGCATTTGAAGATACTGTTCATTTTGTTATGGCTCCATAGGAACATGCTGATTCTTACGCAGTTGATTCTCAAGCTATGAAAAGCTATTAGGATGAGGAAATAGTACTTTTAAAAGAAGCTGAGTTCTCCAAATTTTTGGAAAATCCTCAGCTCAATAAAATACAGAAGATGCAACAAGATATTAACAAAAATATGGCCATCCAAATTCTCAGAATAGTAGCTGAAGATATTTAGCCTAAATATAACGGAGATATCCTCGCTTTTGTTCCAGATATCAAAGAGTTTGAAACAGTTGGAAATGCTGTAAGAGCACTTCTTAAAAAGTACTAATTTGAAGACAGACTGGACATCAAATATCTCCACTCCAGGCTTTCAGAAGAGTTGAAACAAGATGTACTTGTAAATGACAAGAGAAAGAGAACTCTGATTATATCAACAACAATCTGTGAAACATCTCTCACTATTCCAACACTATCTTATGTCATAGACTCTTGTTTAGTCAGGAAAATGATAAATGACGAGCTTACAACAGTTGCATGCTCGTATGATGCTGTTATTCAGAGAATGGGTAGAATAGGGCGTTGCGCTTCAGGTATTTATATCCCAGCTATCAACGCTGAGTTTTTGGATTTACTGTAAGAAAACTACGAACCTGAGGATCCAACACAGTCAATTGACCAATTTATTTTAAAGTTCTTCAACAACTAGAAGGTTAAGTCCAGCTCGACTCCTCAAATTCTTTTAACGCAAACGAGTAACAAAATCAAGGTTGAGGAGGTGAATCGCATCTACAAGCAGCTTCTTCAGCAAAAGTACCTCATTCAGGACACCGTTGAAGGTTAAGAAGAGCCTCAAACTTTCTTAACCATCCCAGGTATGGCTGTAGCTAATTATCAGTCTGAATTCTAAGCGGGCGTTCAGTTCTTCTTCATGTCTTTGTTGAACCTTCCAATTACAACCGCACTGGTAATGGCCTCAACTTAAAAATCAGATTTGCAAATATTTGTTCACGATATTGAATTAGAACTGAACTGGAAGCGTTATCAATAAATTAACGCTCTCCCTTATATATGCTTCATTCAATTTTATGCGTTCATTCACGGCGACAAACACAACTTTTTACAGTTCAGCAAGAAAATTGAGGCCGCGTTATCACACAAGGCTGAACTCAGTGTACTGTATGAAATGATCTCAGAGGACGTTAACAGCTTGAACGTGAATTCGTACTCAGAATCGTTCACAAACGCTAAAATAGTAGCACTGTGGCGTTCAAGATTCCCTGTCCCAACCGCAGAACCAACAGACGAAGAGCTCGAGTGGTGCTAGCAGAGATTACTCAGCGCATCAGCTCTGAGAGAAGTTGAGCTTGAAGCTATCCATATTCTCAATAAGTACCAGTCCATGAATCAGAACGTTCCAATTAACTTCATTGACGGAGGTTTGCTGCAAGTCAGATGGCCATGCACAAAGTAATAATTACACGATTTCTTCGCTGAAAAAGAGTTTGACTATCTCGAATTTGATCCAAATAAAAGAGAAGCTGTTTGGGAAGAAGCTAGAATCAAATATTGCGGGAAAGAATACACTCCTACTATTGTTCAGTTCCTTAAAGATGAAAAGAAGATTGGTCGTGATACGATTAACTAATTACTCTCACTGGTTTACGTATGCAAGAATAACTTTGCTACTTTCTTCCATACTAAGCAAAACAAGCTTACCAAGCTCATTAACAACAAAATCTTAAAAGATCAGAATCCGAAATCTATCAAGAAACCACTTAAAATATCATGCAAGCCCAATAAATGTGCTGGAACAACTCCTGATAAAAAGCAGTTCGAAGAAGCTTTCTTGAACTTCTGCAAATAACAAAACATTAAAAATGTGAAAATAGCCCCGAATGTCAAAGGAGATAAGGTGTTATCGATTGATATTAGGCCAAATGACAACTCGATGAGAACAGAATCTTGGGTATTTTGTAAACTCATGTGCGGCCCAGATGCATTTAGAGCAGGAAAATTCATTATAAATGATTTCAAGTAGGGTCTTTATCAAAAAGATCTTGAGTAGTATTTCAAGAGCTTCAACAACTCCATTCCAAATTCTCTATCTAAGGAAGCTGAAATTGACGTAGAAAACGTTCCTGAAAACAACGAAGAAAAATAAGCAGAAACTGAGATAACCACCACAATCTCTGACCCACAGCAACTTCCATCAAACTACAAAATGCAAGATGCATTCACTGAACTTACTCAAATGAACCTGAATAAGCTAGGCTAAAACTTCATTTACAAACTGGAGCAAGCCCAAAACGCTTTGAATTTCTTCACTTATGACGACTTCTCTATCTTCACATGTGACTTCTAAATGCATTATGCATAAAATGTGTCAGTGGGCCAATGTGGCTTCATTATTTACATCTTAGCATCAATTCTAATGGACTTTAATTCCTAAATCTGCTTTGAGTATGTAAATGAAAAAATTGTCAAAGTTGCAATTAAATCAAACGGAAAATACACGTTCGCTCTCCAAATTGATATGGAAAATAAAAGTGATTTGATGATACTCGATTTCTTTGAAGCACTCACTCCACTCTCAAAAATTTACGAGAACCTCCTAAAATCTTTCAAAAAAGATACCAAAACAATCAAAACCAACGCTATTTCTACCAAAGAGGGTTAGTGTAAAATTGAGTCTGAACTGTTTGACACAATTGACATGATGGTTACAGAAATAGTTCCATCCACATTCAGATCAGCTCTTAACGAAATATTCGAATATTTCGCCAAATTCCAATTTTCTGACAGAACTGCATTAGCGTGCATGGGTGCATATGAGTTTGATCCAAACACAGTTGAGTGGGATTGTTATTCATTTGCTAACAATATAGTGATTCAAAATGAAAAGTGACGATTTACACAATATTTATTTCATACTTTCCAACGTTAGAGCTGAAGTGGCATTGCTGGAATACCAGCTTTGTTTAGTGTGATCGATGATGAGTTCATTCGGTTGCGCTTCTCGTTCCTCGCCGCCCACTTCCTGAGATGCGGCTCGGCCAAATCGGTTGCGGAAGGTAAAATCCCCCGATTCAAAGCTGAGCTGGCATCATCGAGGATCGGTATGGCTAAGGGCATGCCATCAACGAGCCTTCAGGATCGGAAAGCGGTAACCGCTCCATTGCTTCCTTAGAAACGCAGATGGTACGACGCAGGTGGATTCCCGTATAGATCGGCGTGCACGAAGCAGCCGTGTTACGCCCCTGGATGCTTGTACCCGAGTCGTTGGTTGCCTTGGTTGCGGAGGTGCGCCTAACGTACATAGGTGTGTCTAAAACTAATGATCATTCGCGTGAACTTAAAGTTCCTGTACAGAAGACCGAACTAGTATTAACGAAAGTTAAGTGAGTGGGATATATTTATTGCATACTTATGCTATTATAAATTTAGATTTTCACACCAAATGACAAAATAAACGATTTCCCCACCTATATTTATATATCTATTTATTCTTTGTCAATTACTAACTAATGGTACATATCCAACATCTCGACGAGCACATTAAACGGACTGGAATCAATGGTCTATAGTAGGATGGAACTGGCCAGCTTTGGTACGCACGATAACTGGTTCCGCCAGAACTTTGGCGGAACTCTCCTCCCATCAAAGGTGACCAAAACGAGTGCGGAACTGCCCTCGACAGAAACTTTTACTGAGTGATTCAAACGTTTATTTTATTTTACGTTTATATTTTTCCATCGCTCTTCAACATATGGAGTGGGATATATGTTCAGTTTATTTACAGTAATATTAAAATAATAATAGACTAAGTGAAGACTTGGAGCGAGTGAGAGAAATATAACAAAAATATGAAATATATATCGGCCCTTTTGGTACATCTCAAATACATCCACTCAAGAAAGAAATAATTTTTTGGTGTTTAGCTCTCTGAGTTCAGTGTATCTGAAAAAGTTCATTCATTGTTATTATTAACAAGTTCCGATATATAGTGAGTTCCGATACATTAGATTAATATATATGTACCTAATTAGTACCTAATTAAAGGATATTAATATATTAATAAATATTTTCAGATATAAATATATTTAAATAACAACATAATTACCCACTCCAGTCCAAATGAGAGAGATGCAAATGAGAGAATAAATGATGAAATTAAAAGAATAACAGAAACACTTATATACAACTGATAGCGCAAAATAATTATAATATTATCAGAAATTTGCATAAAATACAGTAGGACACGAGCTAAGTATTAAGAATGAAAAGTACATTTAAAGTCTTAAATTCATTAAATAGTTAGAAGTACGAAAGTTAATCCTGAATTAATGTGAATAAGTAAATTTTAATGATATTCCAGATTAGTTGTAAGAATTATAAGTCATAGGCGATTGTAAATTAAATGGTATCGAAAATTCAAATATTCAGAGTTTGACATGTATATATGGTATGAGACATACAAATTTTCACCAACGGGAAAATGCCTTGTTAAGAAATAAGAACTTCATTCCAAATTTAAATAATATGAAATATTTGGAATATTTGTAACTCAGTAGTTTTAATTAAATCAACTTTGAAGATTTTGCAAATATTAAACCACTTAAACATCTTAATTTAAGTGGAAATGAGTAAATATTTAAAGCAGAGTTCATAAACTTATAAAGTCTGACACATTTAGACATGAGCCGCTCTAATATAAGTAATATTGAGAGTTTAAATTAAATTAAAAGCTTATAAAACGTAAATTTAAGTAACAATAAAATAGTTGACATAAGTGCGCTGTAAAATCTTGAGAACATTTCATATTTAAATTTGAAAAGTAATTAAATTACTAAACCTGTTTTCTGCGAGAACTGCAGCTTAATATCTCTTGACTTATCATATAATGAACTTATTGACACAACATAATTGAGCAATTTAGTATTCGTAGAATAGTTGTGTCTAGTTAACACAAATTTATAGGACATATCCTTTTTAACCTAGCTTAATAACATAAAAGTGTTGGACATTAGTCTCAATAATATAAATAGTCTTAATGGCTTATCACAAATGAAGTAGCTAACAACTCTTTTAGCTTCTGTTAACCAAATCGATTCAATCGCAGATTTACATACTTGCAACTAGCTTTAAATACTGCTGATAAACAAAAACAAGATTTCAGATATTAGTGTCATTTAACATATGTAAATGTTAGAAGAAGTAGATGTGTCAAACAATACAATCACTGATATTTCACACATTCAGTATTTACCCAACCTGCTTGTGTTTAACGGAGATAACAATGTGATTAAAGATATTTCGTTTTTGGAAAAATGCAAAAACCTTTCTGAACTTAGACTTTCACACAATCTTATAAACAACATCAACAAAATCAACTCAACACTATCCATTTTAGTGCTTGAAGATAATCAAATTATAAATATAGATAATTTTTTACCACAAGCTAAATAGTTGCGAACTTTATCTTTAAATTTTTAAATAGCAACTATATTTTCAATGAAAGAGCTTATAAAGAATTAAAATTAAACATTGGTCTTCAACAAATCATTGATATTTCATATTTCAAAAGAAATATATCACAAGAATTATCAGATGAAGAATGTGTAAAATTACAATAACTTATCCTTGGTAACTTAGAAGAGTATCATAGGAATGCTCATAAAAAATATGACAAATACTTTTCTTAAAAATATTGTAACTCGTTTCGACAATTATATGGAGGACACTTAGACAGAATTGATCGCATAAATTTTATGAACCCATTCAATGATCTGGAATTTTCGGACGAAAGACCGGATCCAGAAATAACTTAAGGTTTAGATATCGATAATGATTAATATTTACATAACTTCTAATTTGTAAATGAGTTTAATACGTGTAAAATACTAACAATAACTTTCAGTTATAATGTATGCTTTGAGCGAACACCTATAAATATTGTACATTTATGTGTAAGCAGTTGCAAACTAAAATCAATTGAAGGTATTTAGCAAATGAAATAATTATAAGGTTTAGATCTTACCAGAAACGAGTTAGTTGATATTTCTCCCCTAAGATTATTATCTGATCTTAAATAAATTGACATATCGAGTAATTAAGTGGTTTTCGTAGATTCATTGAAGAACTTAAAGTACTTTAATTTAGATTTATATCACAATAATATAGTAATATAACAATTTTAAGCTATTAATTATTAGAATAATCGCGTAAATAGGCACTTATAGTTATTAAACTAAGTAGATAATATAGAGTAAACTAATTTTGAAATATTAATTACAATTACATAATAAAGACCGTTAAACTAAAAATAACAGTAATACTACAACAGAGTGATGGCCATAAGACACGCCGAAGAACAGTTCCATCAGATAAAGGTATTAGAAGCTAAGAAAAAGCCGTTTGAAGAGATGCAGCCCAGGTTCAACAGCGAATTAGTACGCAACGTGCACCAACTCGCACACATAGCTGGCAAGCTGGCCAAGTTCATCATCCAGGAAACACTGTTCGAGTGAGAAACTAATAATAATTAATATAGTGGCTATAATGACGTTTAACTTTTGTAACTACGTTGAAATCAAAAAATGATTATATTATCATGAGTGCACATTTATATATTATTATATTCTTTGTATAAATATTTTCGAGACTGACAACATGGAATTAGACCACCAATTGTATGTTAACCACTACCTCACACCACTGTTTCGACCGTCATGAGGTCTGCGTCTCCTCCTTTTTTCTCTCCGCCCGCCGCCTTCGCCGCGTCCATTTGCGCTTTCTTCTCTTTTTTGGCCAGTTTAGCTGCTTTCTTGGCTTCTTTCGCGAGTTTCTTCATCGTTTTCACGACCTCGGCTTGTTTCTTCCTGTGCTCTTTCAGTTACGTTACCAGTTCCTTCTCTAGTTCCGGGTCGGCGTTGATTGGAAGTTGAACTTTGACCAGTTGCTTTTGGAGCATGAAGGAAGGGTTTAAGTAGTTGAGGTACTTTGCGCACTCGTTCCCGAGCAGATTTATCTCCTACAGGTTTCCGCAGTAGCGGATCCCGCTTCCAAACGCCTTGTATGCCGTTGGGAAGTCTTCTTGTATTAGGCAGTTGGATAAGTCCAGGTTCTGAAGCTTCACGAACTTTGAGCCGGTGTATACTTCTGTTTGGAGCGGGATCTCTCCTTTGACTTTCTTGTTGATCAGTTTCAGGCCGCATCGTTCGAGGCCGGCTCCTATTTCCCCCATGCCGACCGCGCCGAACTCGTTTCCGCGCAAGTCTATCTGTGTCAGGTATTGTGATGCGATTTCGACCATTTTGCCCAGGTTGTGTGCTACTAGTGGTGATATCTTGCAGTATCTGAACACGAAGCTTTCAAGGAAGAAGTACGTTGGGTAGAGGTCGTCCACTTCCATGAGGTGGATGTCGCCTCCTTTCTTCGATTTCTTGGACTTCTTCTTTTTCTTCTTCGAGTTGAGTAGTTTTTCCTGTTCTTCTGCGTATTTCGCTTGGGCTTCGTCTATAGCAGATCTTGCTTTCTGCTTTGTTAGCTGAACGTATTTGTTGATCATAATTCCAAGTTGAGTTAAAAATGCTTCTCCAAAAACTTCGTTTTCAAGCTTAATCGTTTTAACGGATGACTGTGGGATCACTTGGAGTAATTAAATTAGGTCTTGTTCTGCTATTTTTGTGGCTGCGAACGCGATGAATTTGATCAGTTTCTGCTTCTAAAGGACTATGTTCAGTTATTTAATCACGTCCGTGTTAATCTCGCACTCGGTGAAGCTGATTCGCTGAATGGGCTCGTAAATCTCGAGTATCTTCAGCGCCAAAGTGATTTGCTTCGGATTCGAAGCGGAGGTGAAAGTACATTATGAAAATGGAACGCCCTGCTTGCTCTTATCCTCCGAGTTGAAAACAGAACGAATAAGAGTTACGAATTCGGGAGAGGGAACGACCTCGGCCGTTTTGCTAATCGCCTTGTACTTCTTCTCCAAATACAGAAAATAAGGCTCCGGCTCCAGCTCGTTGTTCTTGTCGTCCAAAAACTTAAACGGCAACTTCACCTTCTTCTTGTCCTTCTTGTCCGCTGGTTTAGGCGGCATTTTTGTAAATGGAGCGGGAAAATGGATTAATACACTGCTATTAAATAATTTATGGTAAATACAACACTGAGGTTTCCACTCCATGAAATATTATGAGCTAGGAGTCAAAATCAGACTATAGGTCGCAAAACGTGTCAATAACAGACGATTTGGACAGCCAGAAAATAGAATCACAAATATCAGATGGAATATAATAAGATAGCAGCATATCACAAGCAAATAATTCCATGTCGGTTGTCTAAGAAATAAATGAAATAGAACAAATGTCACCAGATGTGGTCTCAGAATCCTCCATATCAGCAGCAATATCCCAAAATATTAAAGAAGATAGCGTGTAAGACTATAACATAGCTAGCCCGATTTAAAATAACATCTAAATGACTCAAAACAACAAATATTCATAACTATCTATGACTTAAGATTTACAGGAAGAATCAGTGGATGCAGTTGTTCACTTAGATGTCAAAATGTAACCGCCAGTATTGGATAAAGATACCAACGATTAATTAACACGAATTATAAATTAACAAATCAAAGATACTGAGCTCAAAAAGTATTTAAAATAAAAATCAAGCGGATAATATCATTAAATGCTGGAATAAATCATCGCTGATCAAAATTTTGTGAGTTAACATGCTCGACGAATAGTTATTGAAGATGTGGTTGAAATAGATCAATCAAATATAAAATTCTACGCTTTATCATATTAAGATGATATTATTATCACAATTTAGCAAGCTACAGTAGGATAAAGTATATATTTGAAAAAAGGAATAATAAGATTAAATGCAGATTAGCTAAAAATTGTAACAAATGGATTGAATTTAAGTGCAAGTAACTGGTGGTTTTGTAGTCTTATTGAATGAACTCGTCAAAGAACATTTTTAACAAATAGTTTTGTTAAGCAAAATGAAGTGAAACTGAAAATATAATTATAATTAATATTTGTATAATATATAATATATTTAAAAATAGCAACAACCCAAAATGAGTTAAGCATCGGGTTACAAACCAATTATTGATATACCAGAATTATATAGAAGTGATTAAATAGTTGGACTTTAAGAGTAAGACAAGTAGATAGAGTTAATGGCTTTGAATTAAAAGAAAAGAGAGACTGAGCGCTTTTTATAGACAAGTTCAGTAAAGCAACGCTAGATTGCACAAGTGGAGAGAATTAGCAAACCTATATCAGTACATAACCCACGGAACTCACCTAAAATAACTGCTATAAACAACTCACTTGCTGCATCAAAGGAAATTCCTGATTATTATAAGTAGTATAAGCCGCACACTCTTAAATTAAAGCCGAGATATAAAGAAAAGACGTCATTTTAAAATGCAACTGAATAATTCCAGCAGGAAATCAATCCGCAGCTTATGTCTGAAATTACTGAAGACTAGTTTGAC
>CAXDID010000740.1:0-22620 GCA_963988835.1 Hexamita inflata
TTATAAAGTGATCCAAAATTTTAATGTTTTTATTTTGATATGTTTTTCAGTTTGTTTTTCTTTCAGTTTGATAATAAATAACATCTTGATAAAATAATAAGTACGTAATGAATAATAAGAAAATTCACAAAGTATTCATTGTTCAATAGTACAATAAAATGACTCTTAACTGTAACCTTATCATTTTATATCTTCAAATCCAACTGCTAAATTAAGATGTTGCTCTTGTTGCTACTTATTCTAATTATTGTATCTGAATATAGACAGATTTGTGATTTGAGATTTGTATAACCAAAATATCTTAAACAAGCAACATTTAATATTTAATTATCAGAAATAAAAATATATTACATCACTTCAAATGTTTTGTGACGAATCTTAATCATCCTGTGAAAAAGGTTGTGTTAATCGGAAGTGCACATATTACTCTCTTTTAGATGAATACTGTTGTAAAGAGTTTCTCAAAACGTATATCTGGGAAGTAGTTGGTATTGTTTTTGGAGTTGTCGTTGGATTGATAGTGATCGCCATATTAGTGGTCAAATACAAGCAAGTAAGAGATAGTAGATATGGATTCTCAAAGGTTATTAAGGATGAACCGGATTCTGAATTCATGAAAGAAGATTATCAAACACAAAAATAAGTTTTGCTTCCTGACACACTCTATCAGGTTCCGGTCGAACTAGGTTAAAAGGATAAGTGATCCATTATTAAAGATCAAATCAAACATCTTATAACAATATTATTTTACGAAACTATTTTACAAATAGTCTTGAAAACAAATATAGTTCGAGAAAAAGTTCAATGGATATCAAATACTTGATCAAAGTTTATTACACTACATATTAATCAAAACAATGTATGAAGTTAAAATATGATATCTAATCACTGAAATATTATAAAATATAGTATAATAACACTAAAACTTGATCGATCAACGATGATGAAATTTGAAAGATTTTGTTTGATGATTTATATTCTAGCTAACAATGATATACCACTTCCGATGAAGCACGTGTAATGTAGTGAAGAATGTGAACCCGACAACAGTAGTAATGGTTGTTGTAAATATTTTGAAAACTTAGAGTGGTGGATGTTACTTATAGGAGCTATTTCCGTAGTCGCCTTCGTATCAATAGTAGTTTCCTTTGTGTTATGCGGTTGTAAAAAACAGAGAAATAAACATGCTAAGTACAATAAGATCGTGGAAATAGTTAAGTATTAATAGGAAGCTCATTAAGCAAAATAACAATATAATTATGTATTTTTATAATCTTAACCGATACAGAACCCTAAAAATGTTTATGAAATATACTATAATTGTCAATATAATGCCAACTGATCAGTGACTGTATATTTATTATATTAATATATTCATGGAAAGTAATAAATGAATTCAAATATCGTTTATTGATGTGTGATAATAAAAAACATTTTGTTAGCCACTAATCAGTTTCTAACAAGGAATAAGTTAATTCTCCTAAATAATTTTCATAGAATAAGTAAGAAATAATGTGTATTACGAATACAGCTACAACAATACACAAAGCCCAGAATTCAACATTTATGAAATTATGGATTTCACTCAGACCTTTTGGAGGTAGCATTCCTACTCGATTCCGCACTCGTTTTGTCCGCGTAAAATGCGCAGATATCCGTTTTCTCCCCAAGAAGTTCCCCACGAATTACGAACGATCCAATAGTTAACACCGTCTTCAGAACCGTAACCAACGATGACCAGGAACTAATGCCCCTCAACTTTGCCGTACTTGTGCTGATAGATACCGGATTTGTAAAAGGCAAGGTCAGTGTAAACGGTAACGGACGCTTGAAGTGTGCCAAATTTAAGCGCGTTCATGATCGACTCCTCTCCCAAACACACGTTCTCGTAGCTCTTGGACTTTACCAAAGCGAGTTTGGTTCCGTCATCGCACTAGAATGGGCACTTACCCCTGAGGCTGTTGCTGCCAGACTTGTAGCTCACGCACTATTCAGTTGGAACCCCGACATTCTTCAAAAACCACATACTCTTTTCCATATAGTTAGATTCGGCATTACAACCATTATTTGCGGTGTCACATGATATCTAAAATTACTCAGAATATTCTATCTTTTACTTGTTTCCATTAATACAAAGATTATCTGATAATGAACCAACAGCAGAAAAAGCCCAGCTGGAGCCGCAAGCGACCTGGTTTTTAACAGTCATGCAAGTTTATTCGGAATGCAACCAAGAAAATTCAGCTGGTGTTGGGCCGACATATCTCACTTTGTTGGCTGTTCTAGAAGGAGAATCCTGAGTAGCTCTATTATTGCTTTATAGCACGACGTCGAATTCATCTGGGATTGCGGGCGTCCACGTCATATCTGGGATATTTTTGAGAATATCCAGAACTTCTTGAGAATGAAATACTTTTGCGAAAGTAATTGTTACAAACATATTGTGAAGTGAAATACAATTAATATATCGTTTTATTTTTGATTAAAGAAGCAGATTAGTGATTTTATATGATTGGATAACATTATGATAATTTTGAATGATAATTAAAGTATTCAAATAATAATATAACACATATATTTTAGGAAATATGTAAACTATTAATCCAAGGCGAGTTCCAAATCGTGGCCCACGGCATGTCGGCTCCGATCGGTCTTAGACTACGCCAGCAGTTCGGGCTCCTTTGCCAGAAAGTGGTGCTCTGCAACCCTCTCTTGAACTTTGAGAAACCTCCTAGAACAGACAGTTTCGTTGAAAGCGATACGAAACAGCAAGTCCAAATTCCAAGCTAAAGTGAGTCTTCTCTATCTATGGACGACCTGGAGTACTCCATCGAGAAGATGTAACGATCCAACTTCCATGCCATGTCGCCCTCCGAGCAGTCCACGATCGAGCCAGTGAACACCCAGCAGCAGTACGAAATCGTGCAGTCCAGGCCGTCTAAGCTGCAGCGAAACACGAAGACCCAAGTACAAACCCTAGAGACGCCGTCCAACTCGATCAAGCAAACAGTAGATAATACTCAGTTTTTGAAAGACGGACAGATAAACGAGTTGAACCTAGAGCTGCAGGTCTTCTACAAGGACGTCCAGCTCCTCTTGGGTCTCATGAAAGCCCACGACGTTAGCCGGCTCTCGGACCTGGAACTCGTGTCCGACGTGAACAGGTTCTTCAAAATCAACTCGCTTCTCACGCCTGTTTCGTTCATGTTCAAGTCTTTTCTGCGCCTTCTCTACAGCATGTTCGTCTTCAGTCCTTTAGAGCAACTAGAATAATATCATATTTATAAGAGCGTCTTCGACCGCCACTTCTTCGAGTCCTTCGCGGAGATGAAGATCATGTTAGAAACCAACACGACCCAGTGGACCGACGACATGAACCTCTACTGCCTGGTGAGTTCCCACGGCTGTTTCAACTCCGAAGAACATTTGAAGGAGATGAACGAGTCGAGGGCGAGCTTCAAGAAGACGCAGTGCAGAACGATTATTGGAGCCGGTCACGACCTGTTCTCGGTGGCCGGGAATGTTATTAAAAAGCTGCTCAGGTGAGTGATTATTGTTAGTAGTATTATTACTTAATACGTAGATATTTAAGTTTAATTTCAAGCTGATTATATTATTTCATATCACAAAACTGATTAGATGAGTGTTTATTATTGTAAACCCATTAAAATATATTATAAAAAATTTATATTTTTATTGCATTTAAACTTATTGTTGTATTGCTATATAATGGATTCATATAATCGATTTATTATACGTGTACGTAATTAAGAATAATATGAAGCCCACTTCAATATTATTGAATTGAAATAAAGATATTGAATTTAATATCGTAGTTTGTAAGAATTAATCGCACTAAAACTAACACTATCATAACTTTACATTTCATTTACATTAACAATAAATATTAGTAAGAGTATATCTATGGAGTATATTAATGGAGTATATCTAACAATATTATTCTACATTATACTCATACTCATTCTCTTATTTTTTAAGATGTCGTCAAACTACGTTAATTCATACATTTTAATATTCCATAAATAGATTGATTGTATTAACTATTTTCATCTGTGAGCCGATATATTTTCATCTAAACAGCTTTCTATCAAACATTTACATATTAACTAAGCGAAAAATAAAGTAAAAGTTAGTTTGATACAGCGTCGACAATAAATATATTCAAAGAAACCAAAAAGAAGCTGATGGTGAAAAGAAGATCACTTGAAATATTATTTTTCAGCATTCAGTAATTATCTAAGTCTTCCGTACCGTTATGTACTGGGGCAGTGGTACAACACATCACTACCAGGCTCGGTCTCTTCTGCTTCTAAAATTATTGAGTGAAATTATTATTTTTCAAAATCAAAATTTTGTTTACATACTGTGAAGATGAAACTTCCATCTTCTAAATGTTTAACTCCTCTTAGGGTCTATGTATGAGAATGCACATATGAACTTTTTCAATCCAACCTGTGCACTCACGATAATCTCAACATAAATATCTTCTCAATTTATAATACAAAGCTATAAGGTTCTTTGATGTCATTCATAAAATATATGGATTCTGAATGAACGTTATCAGTCACTATTTGGTAGTGTTTACACCAACACACCTAGAATTCGTCGAATATATATAGGCCCTGCTGGGTCTTTACTGAGTGGGCATAAATGACGGGTTGAGCTGTTTTGAAAGTGGAAATATGGGCGTGCGAGAGCCTATGTTTTACTTTCGAAAGTCTCAATGAAGTCTGTTTGTGCCGTCTCGAGGAAGTGATATATATATATATATATTATCCAACAGAACTATATTCGTTCTTCATATTTTCACTTGAATATAGTAACATAATTAATACTAATGAATGTTTATACGTCAATATGAAGATTAAAAAGAACAATTCACATAAATTAATTTGTAACTCAGGCAATAAAGTTAAATACAATACAATCGTATGAGTAACTGTCGAGAGAAGTAATTTAAACAACGTTTATTACTCTTTTGCACAACAATATCATAGTTAAAGTCAAACGATTAATTATAAACGTAAAATATTTTGTAATTTCTACTTTTGTAGCTCTATTCTGCGCAAATAATATTTTTAGCACTTTTTCTTGTGGTTTTAACTGAATTAAAGCCGAAATTAATTTGGAAAATAGAATTTTTTGAAAATCTTGTTGATTATGTGGGATTACCAAGTAATTTAAACTTTATAATTAGCGTAGATGGTTGCAGTTAATGATAGACACCACCATTGATCTAGAAAATACAGCGCTCAATAATTTTCTAAAAATAACAACAATACTATTTTTTGTATGAAGACGAAAGCATTCAGTCTAATCATAGATGGTAAATTTTATATGTGTGGTGGTTACATATTTAATATTGTGATGGATTTCTGTTGAGCCAGAAAAGTATGAAAAAGCATAAGTTGTGGATATCTAATGTTTCCTGAGATCACACAGAACTTTTTCTTGCGTATGATATATATATATATATATATATGACGATTTAAGTAGCTTTAATTAATAAAATAGAAAATTTAAAGTATAATTATAATGTAAACTATTTTACTCAGCATCCTACAGCAGACCAAATGTTTGACAAAATTGCACAATCACTTTGTAAAACATCGTTTATATAATTTGATGTGGATGAAGAATTGACAAATTACTGAATTCCTTAGTTAAAGCCAGTAAATATTCCACCATAATTAGTACCAAAAGATAGGCGCACGTACTAAATCTTTGAATTAATTAAGTAAACAGTTGAAATATAACCATTAATTTCGCCAAATAATCCACCAACACACCCACCTAAAGTTGAAATATTACTTTTAGAAATAGTTGAATTTAAAATTGTTATAAGCGCATTTGAATACAAAAAACCACAAAAGCCACCAATAACATTTGCACCATTAATTAATCCAACTGCAGTTGTGTTTTATATAGAGCAGTTTTTCGCATACTCAGCTCCAAATATAGAGCCAACAAAATGTCCTAAACTGGCACTAAAACTTACCTCAGTAATTAAATTTATCACTTCTGCATAAAGAGAATTATTTAATTGAATTCCGATTATTCCAAAAGACTATTAGTACACTGACTGAGCTATGAAGATTACTTATGCATTTTTAATAGAAGAATTCCCACAATTCCGTCCGATAAGACCAAACTAGCTGAAATATTGAGCTATACTCGTTATATTTTGCGATAGGCAAACATTACTTATTGTGATGCTGCTTGTAATACTTTCTACTTATCCAACCAATGAACCAAAATTAGTAATATAACCTGAACTAAACTTCTAGTAAGTGTCTACCATTACATTATTAATACTAACTTGCGAAGCACTATTAATATACGTTATTATGCCACCAAACTAATAATAATTTAAAGATTAAGAAGTTGTTGCAATTGAACCAAGAAGTAAAATATTTGAATTGTTTCCAAGAATAATCGCAATATTATTAATCATGAATGTGTTTGTGGTTGAAATAGAACTACCAAACAAATATGATGAACTATTTCCAACATTGAACATGATTGGTTAGACACTTACTTGATTCACATTGAATGATCCTTCGTTAATATTCATTCCAATCATTGAGACTGTTCCAGTGCTCACAAATGACCCAAGTATCTAATATCCAGAAATATTTGAAACACCTTTTATGTTATTAATTAATGTAATATTACCATTCGAAGGAGCAAATGATAAATCAACAATTAAGTTTGTAATATTTGTACTTGTTGACGTAGATGCAAGAATATTTAATTGAGATGTACTCACTGTAAGATAACTTCCAGAACTTGATTTAATATTCATTTGATTTATAGAAATAGAAGAGCTTAATGATATTATTAATGAACCACTATTCAATTATTATGTTCCAAATTGTATTTTCAAGTTTATGAAAGTACTTTGAGATTAAAATAATGGATACACAATTAATGAATAAATATAGTCTTAAATTTATATAAATGCGTTTTATATTACAGTAGATGAGCTAAATACATAACCAGAACTGAAATTACTTGGCGCACTAATTAAATTCGTTATGCTTTATATATCGAAGTTAGAAGTGAATATTTCTTAACTACACTCGAAATTAGTATTAATTATATAATTAATTTGCTTACAAGAATTATTAACTACTGATTAACCAGATGGACACTAACAAGATTCATTGATAATTTATTAACCTCTAATTGCACATATACAAGTATTTCCTACTAAAGAAGAATATTACGGACAAACACACTAATTTCCTGAAATATATGCATTAATATTTGAACAAGTGCATATTCCATTTATTAAACTAGCACCACTTGCACAACTGCATGTATTTGATATATTTAGACTATTTTACCCACATGTACAGATGTTATTATCTACAAAAGCCCCTGTAGTTGAACATGAACACTATCCATTTTGAATCGTTTAACCACTTATAAAGCAAACACAGACAGTTCCTACAACATTAGAGTTAGTCGGACAAACACACTGGCCTGATTAAACAATTGAGTCTATGTTAGTACACTGACAAATCCCATTTATACTATATTGACCAGAGATATTACATATAACTTAAATACATTAGTTATTAACCATAGAGAAACCGTAATTCCTTGTGCAGCTTAGTTGTTAAGTAAGGCTATCAACAATTATTTTCTGTTATTCAATCATTAAATTTTGTTATTATAGTGAATTGTTCAAATCATTTATTTGTAGAATTTAATTTTGAATAGTACTATTTAATTACGATATGTTGTTGAATATTCTCCTATCTAGAATTGTGGTATTTTGTTGTAAATTATCATCAACTTTAATGTAGGTAGTATTAATATCATTTTTTAAATCAGTGATATTTGCAAATATTCTACTGTCCAAAATTGATATATTCATTAACAAATTATAATCTAATTTTGAATAATTTTGTGTTACCCATATTGTTATCCTATTTTCAATTTCGAATATATTCTAGTCAATTATAATAAATTAATTTTCTATATTTGCAACCTTTTATACAAGAAGCTATATTTGATCACTGTTATCTAAACTATTTAAATTATTTATCGATTCTATAATATTAATGCATTTCGTCCCATTTAGCAAATATCCATATGCACAAATACATTAATTATCAACATATTCAAAAGGATATGTACACAAGTACATTCCATTTACTATTTCACTATATTGCAACATGTCACTACACAATCCATATATCACAGATTATTAATTGCACATATTACATTTTGATTATTCAGTACCTATTACTGCAATTAGAATACTTTTAAATCCAAAACGCTAAGTTTAATCCACACATACATCAAAATTAGATATATTCAATAATATATTAACAAATATAGTTGATATAATGTAACCATTATTTATGCTATATAACAGATTACTTCCTGTTAACTGACATTATTATATTATAAATGTTATAGAAGGTTATTGGACAACATTTGCTAATCCAGACGAATTCATGCTGCATATTCTATATTATATAAAAGATTATTGAATTGTAACACTATATTTGGGCTCAATAATCAAACCAGATATTTACTAGCCAGAAGCAATAAATACTAAAATGCAACTTTAGACTTCTATATCACAAAAAGTACAAATTAAAGCTCCAGTTAGTACTTAAAACTGTATCGAAATATTTAAATTAGAATTCATAATTATTTATATATTCATTGTAAATCCGAATAAGGCAAAGGTATTAACTTAAATATTGTTAACTGAGATATTAATTTATGATTATTGTGTAATTTTTGTGTAAATGAACAAATTTACATTATCAGATTTCTAAGTCAAATATATTTTATCATTTACATTCATATTATTTAGTGAAGTATACTTTTGACAGTAATTATATTATTTATTATCTACTACAATATTATTGAAACATTATTTATTATTATATTATATTTGTTTTAAAAATAAGATAGAAGACAACATTAATATATTGAATATAAATGTAATATATGTAGATTATTTAAAAATAAATAATGTATATAAAGTTAGCGAATCAAGTAAGACTGGTTCGCTAACGATGCAGTTAGGGCCCTGCTGGGTCTTTACTGAGTGGGCATAAATGACGGGTTGAGCTGTTTTGAAAGTGGAAATATGGGCGTGCGAGAGCCTATGTTTTACTTTCGAAAGTCTCAATGAAGTCTGTTTGTGCCGTCTCGAGGAAGTGATATATATATATATATATATTATCCAACAGAACTATATTCGTTCTTCATATTTTCACTTGAATATAGTAACATAATTAATACTAATGAATGTTTATACGTCAATATGAAGATTAAAAAGAACAATTCACATAAATTAATTTGTAACTCAGGCAATAAAGTTAAATACAATACAATCGTATGAGTAACTGTCGAGAGAAGTAATTTAAACAACGTTTATTACTCTTTTGCACAACAATATCATAGTTAAAGTCAAACGATTAATTATAAACGTAAAATATTTTGTAATTTCTACTTTTGTAGCTCTATTCTGCGCAAATAATATTTTTAGCACTTTTTCTTGTGGTTTTAACTGAATTAAAGCCGAAATTAATTTGGAAAATAGAAATTTAAATAACACTCGATTAATTTAGTTATATTATGAATATGAATACAATAATTTTTATAAAGTTTTTTATATATGTACATTTTAGAATGTGATTGAAAGATATTGAACGATGTTGAAATTGATGTTGATATGATAAATAATACAAGAAATGGCAAATAAAGATGTATTTATAAAATATTTAGAACATAGTAATTTAGATACAGTAATTTAGATACAAAATATTATAGTTCTAAATTTAGTTAATCTAGTTAATTATTTTGGTTAGAAAGGAAAAGTGTCTATTTAAATGTATCTATCTAAATGTAAATGTTGACAAGTATAGATATAATAAAAATGATTGAAGCATTTTGTATACTAATTATGATTTATCCTCTAAAAATATTAATTTATAATTTATAATTATCTTATGATGTTGCTAATAAGGTCACCAATTGTCAATGGTCAATACTCTAGCCACCTAATCTATGTGTTGGATTCTTCTTTAGCGCTGTAGCACTTCATTATGAAAGAGTCCGTGATCTCTCGCAACTATCATATGAAATTCAAAGATGTTAATATGTCCTTACATCAATTACTATAGATACTATCAAATAATTATAGAATATTCTTGAATATAAAATGACACTTAACTGTAACGTTATCATCAGTGCTAAGGCCCAATTCAATCATTCCATCTTCATCTCATAAATCATGACAATCCACAAATCCAAACTTAGTTACACATAACGTACTCAAAACTTATCTCAACATCATACCTCATCTTCTAGGATTGTGAATATTTTTGAATATATTTGATACAAAATGTTTAATTAGAAGATTTAAGATATGTTTCAGTTTTATGTAAGATATTATCGAAAATTAAGTTAATTGTATACATTTAAAAATGTTTAAATATTGTAAAAACAATTACAATTGTGTTATCAAATGATATAATTACGGATTTATATAAATTATTGTTTAATATGTAACCAAAATATTGTAAGTTTTCTTCCACTTTATATGAGTTGTGATAATAACGCTGATGATTGTGAAAAGAGTTGTTATGGAAAAGACTAAGTTTGCAAATTCAATTTGTTAATGGGATACTGTTGTTAAGATAAAGAAAGTAGTAATAATATTTTTACTGTAATATTTAGTGTTATTGCTATGTTTGTGGTTATTGTGATAATCTTGTGGTACATTTACAGTAAATTCAAAGACGACAATAATAAAAATGAGAACAAGATAATATAAGATGATAATTGTTTAGAAACAGTTCCTTTACTTGAAAACGTATGTCCTGATGTGCTAGATATTCAATTGTTCACAACTGGTGGGGGTGTTAACTTTATAGATTATTAAGACTTACTTATATGAGATTAAAATTTAAATTAATAATATTATTAATTTTTTGACTTTATATTTAACTTTACATTTCTCAAAAGCAAAGTAACAACGAAACAACATAATATTTTATTATAAATTGAATATGACAGTAACTCACAGATTTCTAATTTTATATAATAATATAATATTTTACAAAATATAAAGTAAACCATAAAATAATTAAAATAAAAATTATTGAAACCACGAATCACTTCATCTGTGGCATGTTCGGAACCTGAGAGAACGTCGCTGGTTGATAAGGGACATTGAACTGTGGAACATTCTGGTAAACGGGTTGTGGATGAACAAATTGAACTGGAATTTGTTGTTCCATTGATGGAACATTAACTTCGACTATCTTCTGGTACTTTACCTTCTTCTTGCAACAACAGCATATGCAGCACGCGATGGAGGAGATAACAGAAACTATTCCAATGGATATCAAAAGCCACACCCACCAGGCGATATTCTCAACAGAAAAGTAACACCACTGATATAAACCGTCACTAAACTCGCATTCACCTCCGTCTTTGCTAGCCGCGTAATAGACACATTCAATGTAAGAATCGAAACAATCCATTTAATCTGAAGTGGATTAGCATATTTATAAAGTATATAATTACATATCAGAAGACAAATTAAACGCAACAGCATTTTCAGTTCTATATTTAAGTTATATCATGATTTATCGTGCACAATCTATTTTATTGTGTAAAAAATAGACTATTTACAGTGTTCGTAATAGCAAAATGAGTTTTTGTAAAAGATTTAATCATTAAAAAATACCCGAATGATTCACATTACAAATAATAAGAGATTACATGTTAGGAAGGTTATAAAATGTAAAATTAGTGAAAAGTATACTATTTTCCACCAACGTATATATATAAGTATAAATTCATTAATATTTATTTTTATACACATCAAGATGGGATAGATTTTACAAGATAGTAAGAGATTTGTATATTGTTTATGTTTTAAATAAATGTAAATTAAATCAAAATAAATCTATATCTACAATAGTGTTGTTTAAGTTTAAAATTTTGAATATGTCATTAAATATATATTTTATGATTGATTTTTATGAAGGATTTCAGTAGATAATTTGGGATTTGTATCCTAAATTTCAACATCATCCCATCAATAAGATAATATTATATTTCTCTGTTACTATATACTTTATTTCATTTTCTTTTCGCTCCAATGCGTAACTGTTATAATACGAAGTCAAAATGTATAAATAGCTGTGTGAACAGATCATGCTTTTAAAGTTATTTTTCAGATCAGTACTGTTGCTCTGAACGATTAAAAACCTAGATCTGGGGAATAGTTGGCATAGTTTTCGCTGTTATTGTCGCCTGCATATTATTAGTCATAATTGTGTTAAAATATAAACAACTTAAAGAAAGCAAATATGAATTTTCCAAAGTTATCAAAGAAAAATCAGTTCCCGTTTTTGAAGTTGAAGATTATAAAAATGACAGAGAGCTACTTCTCCCGAACTCCGTTTACCAAATTGCATTAGAACCACTTAAGAAATGAAGTGAACTGTTTAAATATAAAACTTGCCAGATTCATATACTTAATTAATTTATAAGTTATATATATATATATTAATTTATATGTTATTTAAAATATGATATCGTTATAAACAAAATCTCTCAGAACAATGGAGGTTAAGTGATTTATGTTGAGCCCTACTGACCAAATTAAGGTGCGTTCTATGAATATTGAGGAGCTGGTTAATACGCTTATTACTATTCTTAGAATACTGGAACATATGGCTGAACATATTGTGGAGTTGGTAAATGTTAAGTTTATTACGACTTTTACACTTCAACAGCTATAATTTACGTGTATTTCTACTTTTTACAACAACAGCAACGTATTATACAAGCAACTATCGATATAAACACAACAATTGCAATAGCAATCAATAACCAAACCCACCATTACAATCCAGTAGCGTTAAAACAACAAAACTAGCCATAATAATCAGAAAATTCACAATCGTGATCATAGCAGTTAGAAAAGCAGGAGGTATATGAGCTATAACAATTCATTAAAGGTGTGGGAAGATTATGCATATTTCATATTTACATTGTTAATTAATATGAGTTAAGAATGGAAAATTCTCAGTTACTAGTTTCTATTTTTTGGAAACAGTGATAACATTATCGTTATCTTTATGTATCTATAAATTATTTCAAGTTTAAACGACTCGCAAAAGTACTATTATTGATTAGCATCACCAAATAATGCACATTTCAATAGTTGCTCTTATAGATTTTAATAATTGATTTGTATTTCTGTAGAAGTTCTTAATCAATTCTTCATTAAAATCTGCCCATTAGTCAATCATCATTCTGTGATTAATTAATTATTCGAGTGTTTCAATAATTGAAAGGATTTCGTCACCTTCTTGAATTTTCACTTTGTTTTCTAAATTGTAATATTATTCAGAAATAATTTTTTACATTTTAACGATTTCAGGATGAATTTTAGTTATTATTCCTGTATTAATATTTATATATTGCCTATATTTACCACAATCACTTAAGATAGGAGCATATTCTGAAGGAATTTTTTATTTAATAGCAATTTTTAGTACTTTATCAACCCAATCATGAAGTACATGTTATTATTCTCGAATTTACACTCTTTTTGTTTCGATAGCAGTTTATACCGCACATTTAAATAAACCCAATGATGAATGAATTACTAATTCTGGAACACCGTGAGTTTGTAATTATGACCAATGAACTTGGGAATAATAGAACATATCTTACGCCGATAGTTATTATTAATCTATTGGTACTGGTGTTTAAACTAGCTGCTATTGCAATATTGATTAACTGTTATGTTACATGGAGGTCAACACTGTTGATGGCTATTTAGATAATTCAGAATATTACTCAAAAATATCAAATGTTGATTTCTGCTTAATCATATTTGCTCCTTTTTGTAATTACTTCTTGACAAATATTGGCCATTGTATTAAATTTAGTAAAGTCTATTCTAATTAATAGGTTTTAATTGATGGAATTGCATGTAGTATAGATTTCCCAAAGAATACGCTAAATTTAAATTATAGTGGTAGTACAACAGTGGCGAAAGACATAATATCATCCGTTGAAGGTGGTGGAGGATAAATTTCCTTTTTGAGTGTTTATTTGAATGTATCTGTATTTAGAGTTCCTTGTAATTTATCAATTTGTAGTTGTGCTCTGCTTGTAGTTCTTTGAACAGTTTGTTGATTATCACGGTATTCTTTTTCTGGTCTTGGTTTCGCTACTGGTATGTATTCTTCGGTGTGTTTGTAGTATTTTCTGAATCTGAGTTTAATTTTTTCTGCTTCGACTACTCCTCTGTGTTCGCTGATGAATGTGTTTGTGTCTGTTTTTCGTGCTTGTAGTTCTTCCGGTCTCCATGTGCATCGTCTGAAGTGCATGTTATTGAGGATTCTGGAGTAGTTTTTGATCGCTGTTTCGTACAGGTTGTTTTCGATCGTGTTGGTTGGTATAAAACTTAGATTTTCTGCGTTTAGCACGAATTGCTAGTGCAGTTTGGTTAGTCCGTTTAGCGTTTTGTCAGTGCTGGTTGCGAATTCGGTCAGTTTAGCCGCGAACAATTTTTAAATTGCAATCTATACTTTTACATATCCCTGAACGCTCGTATCAGCGGTTAATTATTAAATCTCCCTTTGCAAACCAACGTCAGTGAACTTTAAAGTTTGAACGTACCTTCTTAAGAACACAAGTACTTGCAAAAACTATTCAAGACTGAATTGGAAAACGAAATCGCGCTGCTCTTAACGAACGAATCTGTACACATCGCATTCGAGCCGAACGCGCTCGCACTCGGTCGCGAGAATGTTCTCGAACTTCTTCTGAATCTGCAATGGGACAAAGCCGCACATATCCGTGAAAGAGGACATCCGGCACTACAAAGTGTTGTCCAAAATAACGGATAAATCTGCTCCCGAAAAATCCAACACACTTCGCATTTTGGAGCGGAATAAAAGCAATTTGCAGTTAAAAGCTATTTAAATGAAATAAACGAATTTTACGCACCAAAAAATGGACGAACTGTTCGACCCGTGCGAGCTGAGCACTATTGTAGCGCACAGTTTAATAGAAAGGATGATCGCGCTGATTGAACTGCTAAATTCAAGATAAACTGTAACATTAATTAAAACACTAGAGACAGAGCTACATCGCGCAAAAATATAACAATATTGCATGGCCATGATCAAAAAATTCGGATATAATGTTACAATTGACAAAGACACCATCCTAAACCTGAACTAGTGCTTGCTTGCCATCCAAGAAAAACTATATTTAGACAACATTGTAACTAAACCAACAGAAGATTAACTGGATACCATTAACGATTTGATAAATAGATCAAATATTTGCTTTTAAACAACAATTAACTTGAACTAAAGCAAAAATGTAAATATATTCTCTTTAAAATCATAAATAAATGAATTATACTCCCAATTTAAAATAAATGATGCAAAAATACTTCATTTAAAAGACGAACATGTATTATAATATATTAGTGTGACTTTAAATTTATAAAGATGTTGCTGGAGACATTAAAATATTATTTTAAACTAATAAACTTAAAATGGATCAGTTACAATTGGAATAGAATACTAAATGTAACTATAGCGAAAAATATCCAGTGGAATGCGTACACTTTTACAACTTCTCAACATCAATACTTAAACTAAAGTTACTACAGCTAAAGGAATACGAAATAAATATTTTAATGATTAATAAAAGGTGTAGTTACCTATATAACTCTCTATGGTTACTAAAAAGTTTCGTAGAACATATTATCAACCTATATCTTCTAAAATATATCCCAATCCTCCTTCAACTGATGAAATAACCTCTTATACAGATATTCAATTCCCAATATAGTATTAGTTTTCTAAATACTTTTAATAAAGCTCATTACAATAAATACCATCAATTAGAAATCACTCAATAGATTACACAACATTAAAAATATTAGAATATCCATTATTTATTAAAAAGAATAAAGATTAAAAGCTTTTAGTAAAGAATTAGAATAAATCATATTCAGATATATTTGAAACACTATCAGAAAAATCTGAAGTATCTAAAATATCTAAAGCAGGAACATAGCATACCAATAATAACACAAACTGCGAGTAGTTGGTTTAAAATCATATCCCTCTTGATGTATAATCTTTAACATCAACTGAATATTTTAATTATACAGTTCTACATTGGTCGTAAAGTTAATCTGCCCCATTAACCGAAATATATCTTTTAACAAATATTAATTTAATTAAAACGGCAACATAATAAGCAATAGAGCTATAAAGAAAATAAGTTACTGCTTAATAACATTTGCTTCATTAATGGGTTGATACAGTGTTGAAAATTGCAGCAAAGCAAAAAATATAAGACTTATATGCTCCTATTTTAAGTAGTTGTGGTAGATACACTTAGTATTTAAATACAATAACGGGAGAAATAACTAAAATCCATCCTGAAATCGTATAAGTTCAAAAATTAATATCTTAATAATATTATGAGTTAGAAGCTCGTGTGAAAATAAAATCTGATAGCCCTGTTTTAATAGTTTTGTAATAACTGTAATTACTTGTAAATGAACGAATCTTTTATGATTAACACAACAGTATTAATAAAATATTGTTTAGACGAAAAATGAATACATTAAACGAAAAATTTGAAGAAATTTCTTAATCCATTCATTAATATATATTATGGTGATCTTTAATGTATAAAAAGCCGAAGTCGCTAATTTTAATTGATTAGAACTACGATTAAAATCGATTAAATGTGACTTTGATTTGATGATATGTCATTTTTATATTTTCGATTATTTTATAATGCAATGTTTATGTATCTTTTAAATGTACAAATTTTTTGTATGTGTATTAATTCTAAAATTTAAACAAAATAATAATTCAATTAATTTATATACAGATTATTTATTTAACTAATTAAAGTATTCCACATCCAAATGAATTAATCACAGTAAGCGCCACAATCACATTTCAATTTAGAGACAACACTATCTTCGTCGTTTAAAAATTTGTTATTTAAAGGTCTACTGTGCTAAACAACTTACTATTTCATGACTATATTCGTATTATAATAAGAATTATATATTCTAACAACTTACAAGGGCTACTCGTTTATTGAGAATTTTGTAAAGATATTTCCAATAATGTTTCTAATATCATATGAGCTGCCTGAGTTCTTCGAACAGTACTTCGCCAACAAGAAGATGGCTACCTATGCGACTGGTGAGAGCGTCCAGGATATCAACCGCCAGGAGTTCGCGTCTCACTGTATCTTCGTGTTTCTGCTTCTGGTAATATCAGCAGCGCAGCCCGCGATCTTTAGTGCACTCCAGGTTGACAGTGAGTACAGAGCCATGTTCCTTTTGAGCACAGTTCTGGGCATAATTGGTACCTTCAAGTCCACCGTGTACTCAGTCTTCAGTTTGAAGCAGAACTACGTGTACATCATGTCTGGCAAGATGGTGACGCTCATGATTCACTATTTCTTGTTTACTTTCATTTATTCTTTTAGCACAAGAAATGATGGTTTTAATACATGGCCTTCTGGCTTTTCCAAGCCCGTGTCTGAGATAGTAGTTCATATCGTGATGCTAGTTGTTTTGTACAAGAAGAGTATTTTCAGCACAAAAATTCACCTTGACGCGGATTAGAGCTATAAGTTTAATTACATACCCAAGAAGAAGGACTGGAAGGAGATTGGTAAGAATCTACTGGCCTTCTTCTAATACGTTGTCTTTTTCGTGTCCAGGCCTGTTGTGTACTTCTTCATCTCCTTCAAGATTAACAAGTTAACGAACGTTACCAAGAAATAGAACGTAATCCTGGACCTGTTCGTGTATTTATTCTGTTAGTAGTCTCTTTCACTCATAGCCAAGGGCGTGCACAGCGCGATCATGACCACCATGCCAATAGTATTCCATCAGAAGCAGTACCAGAAAATGCGCTTAATAATTTCGTTCGGCTGTTTGTTCAGCTTCATTTTGAACGAAGCTGTGTGCGCAGCCCTCGTTCTGAACGCAGATTGCATCTTCATCTTCTTCGTGAACAAGGTGAACAACTAAATTCTAACTGATTACTACTTGAGCGGAAATCACACGTAAATATTAAAGTAAACTGCTTTCTTGTTTGGGTCCGAGGTGTACCAAACGGCCCTGAACACGTTCGCGTACATATCTGGTAGGCACTACATCCCATTCGTGATCGGGGTTCTCAGAATAGTTGGAGGAGTGTATTTTGTGATCAATATTGACAGCGCGCTAGGATAAAACGCAAGCTACGGCGATGTGTTCTTCTACTTTGAATTGCTTTGCACTGTACTTGCGGTTGTATTCTGCGTACAGGCATTCATATCAATGTTCGCAGACTACAAAAGTGTGAAAATAGAAGCTGTAAAGGAAAAGAAGGAACGGAAAACGGATGAATTCATGACACAATGATTGATATAATAATTGAATTAAATAGCACATAAGAAAATCAGTTTATTTATATTAATTTCATATATTGAATAATATAAATCTTGATATTTGTGTTCAAAATAATTCAATGGTTGATATTACCAAGAAGTTTCACATGAATTGCGAACAACCAAACAATTAATACCACCCTCAGATCCATAAGTTATGATTCTCATGAATTAATTTCCTATATTATTAATATATTCTTTAAATTTCAATGGCAAATTCATTGAGTAAAATACACTGCCTTTGAAATGTATATTAAATAAACATATTTTAATCATTGGGTGATCGATTTTGAATGTATATTAGAATAGGATTTGGTTAAAATATAATATTGTAAATGAATAGAATGGATATTATGGATGAATAAAGATACAGTTCTATAATGTGCTCTTGAGACTGTGCTTAAACATCATATTCTTTCTGATGACCATAATTTAGTAAATGTGCGGATTCGATCTATATACTGCGTAGTATCTTAAACAGTATAGCTTATGACATTTTTGGAACTATTATATTATTATATTTATTTATAATTTTCATATCTTGTCCCGCACATTTTAAAAGACACAGATAGGCATGTTTCCACAATTTATAGCTCATAAAATATCTAGTAACATTGATGGAAATATCATGCTGTAATTATAACGAAAGTGCAAAAAAATCAATTCAAATAATGTAGAAATCGATCAAATTGATATTTAAAATATCGTGACAGAATTTACCGGCTCGCTCTATTGGTGAATCTCAGACATCAACCGAGATTTACTCAATTCTTCCAATGATAATAGAACTGAAAACTGGAAAATGAATAGCACAGATGGAATGCACGTAGCAAGTATTTCCTACAAACGCACCCACTTCACACATTATTATGGAGTGCTTCAAGGGATAATGGGATTGCGTCACCGCGAGGGGCGGGAACCAAGAGTGCAAGTACTATGAGGATTTGTACATGTACTGTTACTTTTCTGTCGAGAACGTCGCGTGGTGGGTGTGGCTCATCATTGCGGCGGGGATACTCCTGCTCGTTTCCTTCATCGCGTGCTGCGTGTGCTGCTGTCGCAAAAAGAAGAGAGCCAAGTACCAGAAGATCGTCGAGGTGAAGGGTCTTTCAGCAGAGCAGGAGTACTTGCTTCCGGTCCAGAACATCCAGGCTTACAAACAGTACCAGCAGGTAATTCCCCAGACGTTTGTTCCACAGCCAGTCTATCAGCAAATGCCAACTGGAGCTCCAAGTTATAACTATCAATATGGAGTTTAACAGCAAAATGTTCCGTATCAAGCAGTTCCGATGCTGCACGCACTGAAGTGACCAACTAACTAAATTATTTAACAAGTATGTGTTTGTTTATCTTCGCACACTTTCTTTATAATATGTATGCTCAATAACAGTTTAATACAAAACCAAATAAGTTCATTGCTGAATCTATCGTCAGTGCGAGGGTTCAATATAATACTTCCATCTTATAAATTATGACGTCACAAATCCAAGTTGATTTCTACACCACGCCTCATCTTTGATACATGCGAATCATATCTATATAATCGCAGCAGGCTTCTTAGTGATATTTCAGTGATTGCATGTTCGCATTGCAAATACGCTCATCAGTCGTGTTCGTGCTCTCAAATTCTAATGGATTCGATGTCGCACCTATATAATAAGCCAGCAAGAAAATAATATTCTATGTCATACAATGCAAACACAATAACTGCAACGGCTTTCTCAAATCTAAAAGTTCACTTATATTTGCAAATACATCGTAACACAAAATATTCTCAAACTACATATATAATGTAGAGCAGACTGCGAATATGGAAACATTAACTAATATTTTGAAAAATAGAGTGATGGATGTTATTTATAGCAGCGGTTTCCGTAGTTATATTTGTTTCAATAGTTGTTTCATTTGCGCTTTGATGTATAAAAACGAAGAAATTAACATGTTTAGAACAATAAGATCTTAGAAATAGTAAAGTATTAAAAGGAGCCTCCGGTTTATCAATAACATAATAATTAACTATTACAATTTCAACTGGTACGCAACATAAATATTGTTAAGGAAATATACAAAATGCAAACTTGAAAGCGAATTGTAATTTTAAATGTCAATCATATTCATATTTTGTGAATGAACTCACACATCAACAATTTGTTCTTCTATTGAAATCGGGCGTTAAATAATTGTTTCTGTTTAAAGCAATCTTGCCTTTTGATTTCCAGTAAAATCACTAGATAGTATCTTATAAGCAGTGTGTTTCTTCTCCTAAATGATTTTCCAAAGTACGTAAGAAATGCTGTATATTGCGAAGACACCTACAACAATACCCCACGCCCAGTATTTCCAGTTTGAAGAGTAGTTGCTGCAACAAAATGTAGTACTGTGCGCTATGCAATATCTTTTGTCACATCTAGATTGGCACAGGCTCTTCTCTTAGAAACATATTTCGTCACCCATTGAAATGAAATTAAATAAGTAATATATCAAGCGCATTATATAATGAATAATATAACTTCAATTTTACAAGTATATACATATGCTTTTTGTTATTGTAATATAAGTATAAATATCATAGTACCATTTTTAAATTTATCAGTTATATTACTCCATTTTAAAAATTAGTACATTTAATAACAGCAATACGCAAAGTACAGAATAATCTTTCTTAATTGAGAGCAAGGTGGTTTATAATATATGTTGCAATCAAGTCAACGATGTACATAGTGGTACACACAAGTAAAATGCTCACGCTAAGATAAGTCGATGCTTAGTATAGCATTAAAATGTATTGAAGCAGGTTACAAAGCATTCTAGTGATTCTTGAAATCAGTGGTTTCATTTGTTGGAGACGCTTAAATTATAATTAGACCATTATCATTCATTTTACACATACACTTCAAAGCTCTGTTATAATAATATAATTATTTATTCGTATCAGATGTGAAATTCTGTCTTACAAATTATATTTTCTCAATAATATTCAGAACATAATTCAATGGTTGATATACATGCGTAGCGGGGGTGGACATATCGACGTTTGATACTTTTATAAATATTTTATTATTACTCTCACAAATAGACAACGCTGCTTAATAATTCAGCTGATTATCTTTGGTTGTTTGCTAAATCTATATTCTATCAAAAAACTAGTATTTGGGGTTCTAACACAATTTACTAATCTTTGCTTGGTAAAACTCAATTAAACCAATGCAAATAAGCAATAGATTAATAAATTTGAGATTCAAGCAATTAATGATAGAGTTCTGAATGTTGACCTAAGTTCAGTTAATTTAAAACTTAACCAATAGCGTATTGGTGGTAGGCACTCTCGGAAGGAATTATATCACCATCGAGCATGACGCTATAATAATTTCAAAATGTGTTCTCAGCTAAATTTTCTTACAGAATAATTTTGTCGATATTTGCCCCAAGATATCAATAGCTTCCTGGCACTTAGATTGTCCTACGTTCTGGTATTTGTTAAATTTTGTTAAGACCAACAGCTTCATAACGTTTTGAATCGTGCTTTCATTTCAATAGTGGGCTTACAAACACCTTGATAGTTCAGAAATTTTTGGTTTTTATAAACTAAGTTTTATGCAACTCAAAAACGGTAAATTAGTTCTAAACAAGATCTCTGATGTAAATAATACACTTCAAGCTTGCTTTTATATTGTTGTTGGAAAAGAGTTTGCATGTAGTGAAGTCATTTATCAATTTTTGTGAACTGGTGAGAATATAGTAATGAGTTAGTTATAATAAATATAGTGTTCTGCCATATTGCCTACATTAGATTTAAGAGTTACTAAAATGTTGGAATTAGTGTCATTTTGTAAAAATTTGTGAGTTAAAAAATTAATTAACTAAAGCTTTCGAAAACTAGTAACAAAGAGAATACTCAATGTTTAGCTTTATAATCAATCATTTGTGTTTAATGAATATATTTTTGACGCAATTAATCATGAAATAACACTTATGGATGATCTAAATTTGTGTCCATAAACATTTAAATCTGCTGGTATTACTCGTTTAAGCCCGCTATCATTTGAGTTGACATTATTATTTAATTTACATTTAATTTTTTTTTACATTTAATTTATTTAATTT
>CAXDID010000741.1:0-61914 GCA_963988835.1 Hexamita inflata
AATTGAACAACTGTTTTAGTAAGTATGCGGTAGAAGATTAATTGAGTTGAGAGGTTTATTTTATGTTATTAATTTTGTTGAAACGAAATAATGTTAAGCTTGTCAGTATTTCCACTTCGCAAATAATTAACAAAATTCTCGAAAACGACTTCAACCATTTAATAGGTAAATTACTATTTTTGTGTTCAATATATATTAAAACATATTATTCGTATTTTAAATCACTTTATTCATTTTTATAAATGTGTGTGTACCCTCTTATGTCATTTTATTCACTAATATGCGTTTTATAACACTCTGGACACAAATGATATCCTGTGCACGAACACACATATCTGCTATTACATTATTTGCAGCCGACACATTACGCACTTACTTTTGTATATACATGATAGTGTTTATATGCTTCTATTACTGGTCCTTTAATTGGGCTTACTACTGGTTGGTTACAACCTTCAATTTTTCGTGGTGTAGCTTTAATTTCATATTTTGTTAGATTTATTTTCATTTAATCAATTATGCTTTCAACATAATCCGTTATTTTAATTTCTTTATATTCTGGCTGCAATAATTTCATCAAAGAAAACCCATTAACTAATATTACTTACATAAAATAAATAAACATCCTTGTGGTCCAACGAGTACATCGTCCTGGAAACTTAATATTTTTTGTAAGTTGGTCTACGTAATCAACTCCTTTATAATTATTATTGTAGTAACGAACTATTTCAGGTTGTTCTCTGGGAATACCACGAGAGCTTACAAATTCTTACATTTAACAGGGTTATTTCACAAATTTTGATTTTGTATATATCATGGTTAAAGTTTTCTACTTTTTGCATTACCATTAAAGGACGTTTACATCTTTAACTAGAACTTATTTAGTCGTTTTCTTTAGTTTTACTTCTTTAAACACAGGATATTAAACAACTTAATTCAATTACAACTTCTCTAAATTTTATGATAATTCTTTACCAAGTCGACTTGGTCTAAAAGTTCCAACATATTCAAGCCCTATTGATTTAATATACTCAACTACGTCAATTGTACCATAATAATTATCACAGAATAGTGTGCAGTTAGAAAAATCTTAAACTCTTGATACAGAATTTCGAACTTTGGTTTATTTTGGTTTATTTTAGCTCAAAACTTCTTCTTCATGATCATTAAATATTTTATTTAGTTCTTCTAGATCATCTTCGTCATATTCATAGTCAGAATTTTCAGATTCTTCTTCATCAGATTCTATACCGTCTAAATTTGTATCGATTTCTTCTTCAGGTTAATCTAATAACAATTTAATATGACCATAACAGACATTAGAATGTATTTCCTCCCATTCTCTGCAAGACATTCCAACTTCATCAGCTATAAACTAATTGCGTATTTTAGTGTTCTTAGACCAATTATCTTAGACAGATCCTCGCTCTTTACCTGATATCATCATTGTAAATAGTATCATTAAGTATTTATCGAATTCTGATTTAGTTAATCTAGAATGCCCTCCATATTTCTACATTTTTCTTACTTCAGTCAAAGTTTTAATGTTATTGTAGAATTATGGAGTAAATAATTATGTATGGGTTTCATAGATGCTTTCATTCATTGTTGGCATTATTTTTGTTAGGTGCGAAGTGGAAATACTGACAAGCTTAACATTATTTCGTTTCAACAAAATTAATAACATAAAATAAACCTCTCAACTCAATTAATCTTCTACCGCATACTTACTAAAACAGTTGTTCAATTAACTTTGAGCTTGCAGCTGAATAAAAACTTTTTTATTTTGATAAAGATCCAAATTTTGAGTTATGAGAATTTCGTTTCCATTAATTTGCGTCTTAATTATGAGCGGAAGGATTTGTGGTGCCAATGCTATTTCTCATTTGTAGTGGAGGTAAATTCATCGTTAAATGGGAGTGGTAAATAGTTGATATATTATGTATTATGATATAATATATCAAAAATATTACTTTATGAATAGTGTGAGATTGTTTGTGATTATAATTTTGATTTAATACGTTGTTGTTGTTTGATGAATGTTTGAATATAACTGAGTTACTTAATTAAAGAGCTGTTTAATTATTAAAGACTAATAATCTTAAACAAATAAGAAAGAGATAATAGTTTATTCTGATTGCTATTGTAATGATATTAACTTGTTGAATAGTTAATATACGATTAGCGCATTGCAATATTAAGGAATATTATCATTGTTAAGGAATATGATAACACGGATATGTTTCAATTTGATTATAATTTTTATCTAAATGACAGAAATGATTCTAAGGTGTAACATTCGAATTATAAACCGTACCAAATACGGCTTTTTCTGACCAAGTGGACTAATCATTATGATTCCCACTGAAAACTTTCCAGTTGAAATGTACTAATATACTAAATATTGTAATTCATATGTTCGTATACTATTGAGTAAATAACTTAATATAACATCTAATAGACCATCTGTCTGATATTATTAAGCGATCAATTATGATTAAAGAAATTAATGAATGAATGATTACTGTTCAAGTTATTCACTTTATTCCTAAATATAATTAATCACTTATTAACATTATTCTTTTGCTAGACTACAAACTTATAATACGCCTTGATCTTCTTAATGTTCTTTTGCATTTTCGAAATGTTTTCTTCGACGAGAGATTAGCAAGACTCTAGATACGCCATCAGTTACAAGTTCGTCTTCAGCTCCGCGTTCTCTGCCTTCAGCCGCATCAGCATACTCTCGGCTCTGTTGAAGGTCAGGAAGTCGGACGACATGTTGTTTTGGGTTTCGATCACGCACGGCTCGTCTTGGTAGTCTATCAGGCAGTGGAAATCGGCCGGGAAGGAATACGCGCTATGTTGCGTTCTGCTTGGGTCGCTTTCGCTGGGCGAGCTGGTGAGTTTTATCTGGCTGAGGATGGACGGTATTTTCATCATTTGCTTGCGAAGTGGTTATTAAATAAGTCGTTTTATAAGTGTTTTATTATGGATGTTTTCAAATTTCACGCGTATTTAAAATACTAAGAATTGATATGATTTAACATGTAACATTTAGTAATAACGATAATTCTGTACATTTTTTTAATAATTTCTGTTTGATAAAAACACTGTATCAAATTTCAGTTTTTCAGAGTATTATACATAAGTATACTATCTAGTATATATTCAATTAATTCTGGTAATTTGAAAATATTTTCAAATCATATCTAACTACTCAATACTAATAATATCAATTGTTTGTATTTTGTAATGCTCAACTGTATATGTGTGTCATTTTCTTTTTTTCATATACCATATATAATTTTTAAACCAATTATCACTCATATGATGTCTTGGACAGTCATTTTAGGTTTGATGGACTTCTTCACTGGTTGTAACCCGTTCACTCTCAGTTTGTTCACAGTCGCTTGCTACTGCATCATTTTCAGGCCTGGTTGAGCTCCCATTGGGGCGAGTGTGTTGCTGTTCATGAGTTTCTTAACTTTCATTCTCTTCTTTGGAACCTCTTCAGAGTTGTGAGAGTTAGTTCTCGAGAGTTCGGGCGAGTACAACTCGTTTTTGAATTAGTTCGACTGGTCAAGGGCTGCTTCTTTGAGCAAATTCGAGTTCAAGAGGAGGGGTTTCTTCGCACCGGGTGCCAAGGTGTTCGATTTGCCCATTTTGGGAAGCGTTTTTGGCTGGTTTTGAATTGAGCTGAGTTTTTGAATTGGCTTAATCGGAACCTGCTTAATATTAGAGATCTTCGGGCTGTTGGAGCTCAGGCGGGACTTCTTTGAGGAGCTGTGAGAGGAGTTTTCGAGCGTCTTCACCTTGTTGTCGGACTTGGAGCGCTTCTTCTTGTACAAAAGGGCGATTACCACAACACTGATCAAAATAATGGCTAAAATCGCACCGATTATTCCACCAACCAAAGCGCCAGACTTATTCTTCTTCACACAGGTTGGAGTGGCTGCGGAAGTATCATTCACGTATTTCCTAGTTGAATCGCACGAACAGCTGTACTAACCAGAAGCAGCGTTCAAAACTGGCAGGGCGAAGAAACCTCTGTTCACATCGCACATACACTTCTACAAGCCACCATTTTCGTTGAACCCAAGCTCTTTCTAACACGTGCACACGTTCTAACCAGGGTACAAGTAAAATCCAAGTAAACCATTACATCCGCACTGGTTGTTCTTCCACTTTCTTCCCTTGGATTCGTCACACTGACATGATCCACTGATGATTGAATAACCACCATTGGTATCGCACACGCACTACAGTGGTGGGCCCTCGAAATGCTTTTTTGAATTAGGAAGAAGAATGAAGTTTATTATTTGAATCTTACTTATATCACTGCCCGGCTCAATAATGAGTGTGTTCTCCCTCCTCATCAATACACTCATTAACTCTATTTACTATTGATTTGTAAAGTGCTTCAATCACATCAAGGCCTGGTTGAGCCTTGGATAGCTGTGCTACAATAATTAACGTATATAACTCTGTATATACTTCAATAATAAGTTTCAACTTTACCTAACGTTGTATAATTTAACAATCAAGAAAATTGATTTCTCATTATGAAATGGAAGTGGAAGATCATAAGTAAAATAACTGTTGTTTTAGAGTAGCATCAATATATTATTTAATGCTGGGCCCGACTAACCCACTTGATTCCATTCTTCAAGAAACAAAAATGCATTCATTATTTGAATATTGAGAATGAAAGCGACTGTAACTACCTGAATTATAATTCTAATTAAGCGAAGTACCAATACTTCATCTTGAGCTCCCGGTTGAGATTGAAAGAAAAAGTCCCCCATTGTTATTCGTGATTAAGAAATACCTAAAATCGTTTAGATTGACCCAGGTGAAGATGAACATGGAGGTCCTCTGTAGGTCCAGTACTTGCGCTACTAGTTATAAATTACATATTGCGTCCGTATACCAATCATTGGATCCTCTTATTCTTTTCTCCAATCAGGCTTAACTACCATATATTTTCGAGATAAAATCTTTCATAAATTAGTTTTGTTGACTAAAACGTAGAAATTACACAGGGACATCTTAAACAAGTGATATAACTAGTTCAGATTGGTACAATATTTTATGAATTCATCCGTTGGACCCAGAAATGAAGAGAATACAAACGCTTCAGAACTGCCTAAGTTTGTTAAGTGAATTAGTTGACCTTCCCTAAACATCTTCTACCGCGTTTATTTTTGTCATTGCTGTCCTTTTATTGCATTTGGTAATTTCTATTTTTCATTTTTGGAATATTAAATACCGACTTTGAATAGTCGATTATGGTCTAATACGATCGAAATCATATTTTTGGCCCTCTTGTGTTAATGAGTAGTTCATGAATAATCTCCAACTTGAGATTATTTATTGGAATTTGTCATCCGCATTAGAAGTGGCAAAATATTTTAATATATAATTACTCACATAGTAAACAAGAAAAAGCAATTCCACCTCCCATAACTGTACTTGTCGGAAACAGCGTATCCTTGTACACACGAGCAGCCACCAGATTTTTCTTCTTGGTTGCTCGAGCACTATGAAACGCATATGGTATTGCTAACATCAGTTAATTTTCCAGTACATTTTTCAACGCATTTATTTCCATCTATGAACGACTTTTCACAGGTGGATACACATTGATATTTATTTAATGCAATAAATTAATTCTATGGGCAGGTTGTGATAATTTATTTACATTCGGTCTGAGCTTCACTTGGAACATATCCTGATTGACATACTGAACACTGAACTCCGTTACCAAGAGAGACCTCCGCGGCCGGGCACTTGTCTGAACAGGTCTGGCCGTCCGAAGAAAGTTTCTTGGAACAGGAGCACGCGCCAGACGCGGGAGAGAAGTTTTGGTTGCAGGCGCAAGACGCGGACGAAGTGGCCTTGGAAGCGCCCGGAACGCATACGCACTGGCCGGACGAGAACTGGGTGAGAGGGTCTTTCGAGGCGCAGGAGACGCACTGGTTGGAGGGGCCGTCGATCGAAGAGTCGCTCGCGCAAGAAGAGACGCAGAAAGTGCCCGCGACGTTCAAGAAGCCAGGCGCGCATCCAGTTGTGGCCACGCAGCCGTCTTGGGCCACGTTCGGAATCGTGTTTTGCGGGCAGGTGGAGCATTAAGACGCGCCCGAAATGGAAACTTCAGTGGACGGACACGAGTCTTTGCAAACAGAGCCGTCGACGGAGAGCTTCTTGGAGCAGGAACAGCCGGCACCGGAGAATCCGTTGGCCGTGTTGCAGGTGCACGAGGGCATCGAGCCGACCGCGTTCGGAGCACACACGCAAGAAGAGGAGCCGAAGACGGAGAGGGCGTTAATCGAAGAACACGAGACACACTGGTTGTTGGAGCCGGCAGCGGCCTTGTCCTGGGCGCAGTCGGAAACACAGTGGGTTTGGGCCTGGTTTAAATAGCCAGGAGAGCACGCGGTTTTGTCGACACAGGCGGTTTGGTCCACGTTGGAGACCTTGGATCCGCAGGTAGAGCACTTGGCGTTTCCGCTGATGGAGACCTCCGCGGCCGGGCACTTGTCTGAACAGGTCTGGCCGTCCGAAGAAAGTTTCTTGGAACAGGAGCACGCGCCGGACGCGGGAGAGAAGTTTTGGTTGCAGGCGCAAGACGCGGACGAAGTGGCCTTGGAAGCGCCCGGAACGCATACGCACTGACCGGACGAGAACTGGGTGAGAGGGTCTTTCGAGGCGCAGGAGACGCACTGGTTGGAGGGGCCGTCGATCGAAGAGTTGCTCGCGCAAGAAGAGACGCAGAAGGTGCCCGCGACGTTCAAGAAGCCAGGCGCGCATCCAGTTGTGGCCACGCAGCCGTCTTGGGCCACGTTCGGAATCGTGTTTTGCGGGCAGGTGGAGCATTAAGACGCGCCCGAAATGGAAACTTCAGTGGACGGACACGAGTCTTTGCAAACAGAGCCGTCGACGGAGAGCTTCTTGGGGCAGGAACAGCCGGCGCCGGAGAATCCGTTGGCCGTGTTGCAGGTGCACGAGGGCATCGAGCCGACCGCGTTCGGAGCACACACGCAAGAAGAGGAGCCGAAGACGGAGAGAGCGTTAATCGAAGAACACGAGACGCACTGGTTGTTGGAGCCGGCAGCGGCCTTGTCCTGGGCGCAGTCGGAAACACAGTGGGTTTGGGCCTGGTTTAAATAGCCAGGAGAGCACGCGGTTTTGTCGACACAGGCGGTTTGGTCCACGTTGGAGACCTTGGATCCGCAGGTAGAGCACTGGGCAATTCCGCTGATGGAGACCTCCGCGGCCGGGCACTTGTCTGAACAGGTCTGGCCGTCCGAAGAAAGTTTCTTGGAACAGGAGCACGCGCCGGACGCGGGAGAGAAGTTTTGGTTGCAGGCGCAAGACGCGGACGAAGTGGCCTTGGAAGCGCCCGGAACGCATACGCACTGGCCGGACGAGAACTGGGTGAGAGGGTCTTTCGAGGCGCAGGAGACGCACTGGTTGGAGGGGCCGTCGATCGAAGAGTCGCTCGCGCAAGAAGAGACGCAGAAGGTGCCCGCGACGTTCAAGAAGCCAGGCGCGCATCCAGTTGTGGCCACGCAGCCGTCTTGGGCCACGTTCGGAATCGTGTTTTGCGGGCAGGTGGAGCATTAAGACGCGCCCGAAATGGAAACTTCAGTGGACGGACACGAGTCTTTGCAAACAGAGCCGTCGACGGAGAGCTTCTTGGAGCAGGAACAGCCGGCGCCGGAGAATCCGTTGGCCGTGTTGCAGGTGCACGAGGGCATCGAGCCGACCGCGTTCGGAGCACACACGCAAGAAGAGGAGCCGAAGACGGAGAGGGCAGCACGGAAGAATCACGTAGATTTTTACTGAGCAGTTGAGCGGTAGCGGCTTTGTCTCTGGGCGCAGTCGGAAACACAGTGGGTCGGGGCTCTGCTTTAAAGAATAGAGAACACGCGGTTTTGTCGACACAGGCGGTTTGGTCCACGTTGGAGACCTTGGATCCGCAGGTAGAGCACTGGGCAATTCCGCTGATGGAGACCTCCGCGGCCGGGCACTTGTCTGAACAGGTCTGGCCGTCCGAAGAAAGTTTCTTGGAACAGGAGCACGCGCCGGACGCGGGAGAGAAGTTTTGGTTGCAGGCGCAAGACGCGGACGAAGTGGCCTTGGAAGCGCCCGGAACGCATACGCACTGACCGGACGAGAACTGGGTGAGAGGGTCTTTCGAAGCGCAGGAGACGCACTGGTTGGAGGGGCCGTCGATCGAAGAGTCGCTCGCGCAAGAAGAGACGCAGAAGGTGCCCGCGACGTTCAAGAAGCCAGGCGCGCATCCAGTTGTGGCCACGCAGCCGTCTTGGGCCACGTTCGGAATCGTGTTTTGCGGGCAGGTGGAGCATTAAGACGCGCCCGAAATGGAAACTTCAGTGGACGGACACGAGTCTTTGCAAACAGAGCCGTCGACGGAGAGCTTCTTGGAGCAGGAACAGCCGGCGCCGGAGAATCCGTTGGCCGTGTTGCAGGTGCACGAGGGCATCGAGCCGACCGCGTTCGGAGCACACACGCAAGAAGAGGAGCCGAAGACGGAGAGGGCGTAAATCGAAGAACACGAGACGCACTGGTTGTTGGAGCCGGCAGCGGCCTTGTCCTGGGCGCAGTCGGAAACACAGTGGGTTTGGGCCTGGTTTAAATAGCCAGGAGAGCACGCGGTTTTGTCGACACAGGCGGTTTGATCCACGTTGGAGACCTTGGATCCGCAGGTAGAGCACTGGGCAATTCCGCTGATGGAGACCTCCGCGGCCGGGCACTTGTCTGAACAGGTCTGGCCGTCCGAAGAAAGTTTCTTGGAACAGGAGCACGCGCCGGACGCGGGAGAGAAGTTTTGGTTGCAGGCGCAAGACGCGGACGAAGTGGCCTTGGAAGCGCCCGGAACGCAGACGCACTGGCCGGACGAGAACTGGGTGAGAGGGTCTTTCGAGGCGCAGGAGACGCACTGGTTGGAGGGGCCGTCGATCGAAGAGTCGCTCGCGCAAGAAGAGACGCAGAAAGTGCCCGCGACGTTCAAGAAGCCAGGCGCGCATCCAGTTGTGGCCACGCAGCCGTCTTGGGCCACGTTCGGAATCGTGTTTTGCGGGCAGGTGGAGCACGAAGCAGCTCCTGGTAAAATAACTTGGGTTGAAGAGCATTTTGAAATACATTTATTATCTACTACAATGTATTTATCTATACAGACGCACGAAGAACCTTCTTTAGATGGCTTGAAGTTCAACGTAGTATCGCATTCCGTGCATGTGAAGCTTCCATCTGGCGTGTTTAAAGTGAAGTAGCCAGATTTGCACAGACACCCGCCGTTATCCTTGTTGACTTGTTTGTTGAGAGCTGGATCGCAGGAAGAACACACCTGGCCGTCTTGGAACTGAGAAGAAGAGCACGACGTCTGGCACTGGAACTGTCCCGCCGAGATCACCTGCCAGACCGGGCAGTTGTTCGGGAACTTGTCTTCACATATCTTCTTGGTACCGGAGAGAGACCACTTGGAGCAAGAACTAACACATTTATAACCATTTCTCTCAAAGAAAAGACCACCGTCATAGATATTACTGAGGCATTCGTGACATGATAATAAATCAATTTGAGGATATTCAGCTGGTCCACAATCCTCTTGGCATAATCCGTCAGCTTTTATTTAATCTGGAGAATAGCTTTCCTGGCAGTCATTATTTATCAAAATTAAGCCAGAGCAAATAGCTTTAAAGATATTGAGCTCCTTTTTATTTTGATCAATAATACGGTACATCCACGATGGAGCATCAGGAGAGCAAATACTATAATATCTTTGATCAATTTATCCTGTGAGAAGAAGAAATTCGTTGGATGCGCATTAGGATATTTATGTTGGTTCTAAGCAAGTTTGACCTTATTTTATAGTACCAATGGGGCAATTTTAATAACATCCCTGTTTAAATGTGAAGAATTAGCAGTTTTAAACATATCCACTTTCAGTTGAGTATTAGTTCGATGGAGCCTGAAGACATTGATCATTGCTTAAGTACGCACCAAGCATGACCCCTGGTGTAAAATTGGTGTGTGAGTAATTTAGTTTGTTTTCATAAATATTATTAGTTGGAGTCTTTATTATATAAAACTCACTGATTAAGCCATTTGGGACAATGAGTCCAGCAAGTTTTATTGAACACGACGAAGTTACTTGGGCATTGAATTACGCACGTTGACTGGAATAGGAATTATCCAGCTGCACTGAAACAAGCTTCTCTGGTGATGCACTACCTAGTTTTGAGATCATATACCTGGTTGCCGTTGCAGACTGTTAATTAGCCTTATTTGTTTATTGCGACGGCTTTTGTGTTTTCTTGGTAAACTACGAAGTCAACGTTCTGGTAAGGAAAATCCAATTCGATTCCAGAGGCGCCGAAGCGTCTGATCATCATTCCTTTGGTTTCGTAGAACTTCTCGAGGCTCATTTGGAACGAGAGTGGGTAGAGGTCGTCTAGGGCGTTTGCGTTGTTGTTAGCGCCTTGATTCAGCGGGAATGCGAACCACGCGGTGATTTCGCTGGTTTTTTCTGTGACCGAGTCGGTGAGTTCATATGTGAAGTGGTGCATGTTTGGATCATTTTGTATCTGGTAGTCTGAGTTGCTCACGTTCACGGTGACGTCGTCGAATCCGTTGCTGATGTTGAATTGAACTCCGTTTATCGTTTGATTATCGCGAATTTCAGCTCCGTTTACATAGTACCTAAGAGAGCTGCTGACATTCCTGAAGTTAAACTCATCGGGGTGTTCAGCCGGGTAATTGACCCTGTCCATCCCGTATCTGATGTTTCCGAACATCTTTGAGAGCTGAACGCTTTAAAGACCCGCGAAATCTTTTACGGTCAAATTAACAGAACCGGAAACGGTCACGTTGTCAAAACTGCCCTAAATCGACCCAAAGGGTGAAACGAAAACGGTTTAGTTTGAAAATGAATCGATTATAACAGAGGCGTTGACGAACACATGCGCGTTCATCAACGTTGAGTAAGGAGACATGTCCAAAATGTTGTAAATCCGAGAGGATAAAGAAGGCGTTTTGAAGAAGGACAAGGCTGTTATGATCCGAGCGTCCAGAGTTGATGAATCGGAGGATATGTTCTGAGCCGGATTCTACCACAAATGCAAGTTCAAAGTGCTGTTCAGCTCGCACGGGAAGCTAGGAGACCACAAACGTGACTTCAACATCCAGTCGCAATACAGCATATTCTAGAATGCATACGAAATTAATAGTGACATTTATATGAGGTGTGGAATAATGAAATGAACGATATAAATCATAAATATGAGATTAAATGAATATGACAAATGAATTGGGACATTTGTTATTTTAAGATTCGGTGCTATATACTTAGGTTCAGAAAACAAGTAATGACAAAGAATAAATCACTGCAACATTTGTGTACTTATACACATTACATTACATTTTGGATATGTAGAGTAAGCTTGAAAATGTGATATTAACTGAATAAATAAAAGAAATGTAATTTAACTATCTCACTACTTCCTACTACAGTATTAGTATTGCCTTAACTGATTTTTTCACAGAGCTGAAATCTCTTTATGTGTTTTTTTGAGAATGAAAACTTTAAATGCATTATTTATTAATTTAACATATTTTGTAGCAGTAACACTACAGAATGCCACACCACCAACATAAAATGAAAATGACGATTATATTCAGGTCATTTCAAAATATGAGTTTCTATTTTTAACAAATATTACCGAAATTACATTAAAATCTAAATTAAACTCATAAAAATATAATTTTTTATTAGTGGTTCAAATTAATAAGTTTTTTACCTCTATTTACCCAATATTATATTATTCAAAAATAAATTGAAGATAAACTACTGTTTAGTTGACTATACCAGTAATGAAATACATTATAAAAAAGTTCTCAGATAATATTAGATCCCTTATATACTTGAAAATAGCAGATAAAATGGCACTTAATACTTTTCTAGAAATAAATAGATGAAATGAATATCTTCGCAGATCTCTATAACGATTTCATCGTTGTTGGTTTGCGCTTTCTTCGCAGATGACTAGCCAATTGTCCAAAAGCTTAAAGATTTGAACAATTTATCAGGTTTGCAGTATCGACTCATTTCAATAACTGAACGTGGATCCATTTACAACCATGGTGTTATTATTATTGGTATAACGTTTTTGTTGTCAAAGATCTTGCCATATTTCTCGATTTTTGTTTTGTACATAGCAAATGGGTTCTTGCTGACTGAGAAATCAAAGGTTTGATTATTATGACTAATAACCTGAGAATGATATGTTGTATTTATTTTCAAACTGTCCAAAAATCAGTAATTTTTAACATTTATTAACTACTCAAATACAATCAAAATCTGAAACAACATGCTTCCAGTTCATTATTATTAACCTTTATGTAAGAAATAGCTCGTAATTTTCACTATTTTAATTTTTCTCTTTATATTTCATATTTTATTATTAAATGAACTAAAAATTGGCTTGTCATCAACAATTTCATTTATAGGTTTTAAACAAAGAACTAGATTCAGAAAGCAAGAGTTTGTTAGTAACTTTTCAACATGAAATCGGATACAACCAAAAAGCTATGAGTACAATACTCCATGTAATCATGGCGTTTGATCGTCATCGCCCGGTCGGAAAGGCCTACTAAAAACCTAATATAGAATTCAAATACAAAACGCCATTCCTTGATAACACATTTCATTGTTAAGAAAACTCTGTTTGTTAATAATTTGTTAATTAAAATGAATTCTTAAAAATTGGTGGAGTTATCTTCATATTTTTGGAGTATATTTAACCAAATTCATTCTATTTTTAAAGTTATATAATTGAAAAGCTGTCACTACCAAGAAATGAACACTTAGAAAATGTTTAATATATTTGATAACTTCACACGTATTATTTATTATTTTACTAAATGCACATATAATCTCAAAACTAGAATAATAATGAATTCATGACAATGAATCCGTTCCAAAAATAAAAACTGTATTAAAATACATCAGCGATATATTATGATTTATATATTATATGAATACTGATGTTATATTAATCATATATAATGACATATAATATATTTTACCACTTTACATTTGTAAATGATTAAAGTACCATCTATACTAAATCATATAAAATTAAATCAGTTACAAAGTAATATTTCTTCAGATTTTCTCATAATTGATAAGAAAAATAGTATGATTATGCGAATATAAGCGGAAAACGCGAATCTTAAATAATATTTACAATTAATAACGTATTTAGAAACGTGTAAAGCTTTCATAGAAGAAAACATTATGAAAATACAAAATAACAACATAAAGATTCAAGGATATTATAAATTCTTAAGTCATAAAAGAATTGTTGATTAATGATTATTATTTCAATATTACTATTAACTTGACGAATACCGCTAATAATGAACTCACGCATTATTGCATATAGTGAGAATATATAGAATATATGGAATATTTAATTATTTAAATCTATAAAAGTATTCCATTTACTTGAAACTAATAAAATTAACAATTCGAGTAGTTCTATAATTTTTATCCCTAAATAGGATATTGTAAAAATATAAAACTTTCCCATCATTCTATTGTATCATCTTGCATTGTTTTATCAATTTATTTTAACTTTAGATCTTTTTTAGTATTGAATGATTTTTTGATTCTTTACCAGAAATGTGCAAAAACAAAGTATATAGATGATAATCCAAGCATAGCAAGACTAGATATCATTAATGGTTCTTAGAAAACTAGATAATCATCATTAGCGTTACTAATAAAGTTTGTGAGCGCAAAATCTTCAAGTGTTTCTGTTTAATCTTCATTGTAGACTTAAATTTAAATAGCAATAGATGCATTTAAAGCTTTTTCTATGCCTTTATCATTAAATGTCAATGTAAATTCTGTGTTTTCGATTGAAAAATTATATTCTATTTATGTGTAAACTACAGTATCTATTTTATTGTTATCTACGAATTTTGATATTCTGAGTACAACTGTTTAATTATCTAATAATTAACAATCATCCAGATCATCGTTCGCGGTTACATTAATTTTAACACCGTTATCAACCCAAGTACCTGTCATGCCAGCCCAGCAACTCATTTTCATGTTTTCTGCAACTTAATATCTATAAGAATATTACACGTCATTATTTTAATCCAATACATACTGATTAAATTCAATGTATATATCATTAATTGTGTAATTTTTGAGTGCATGTGTTAAATTATTAATATTACTATTATCTTTGGATGTGAAGAAAAAAGATCTATCGTCTAAAAAGCTAAATCTATCATAATATACAAGTGTGTCTTCAATTACTTAATCATTACTAACGATATATAAAGTCCCAACCCATTTAGGATTACTTATAGCATTTATTAATGCATTATTTGTAATTCCTTGGGCATTTATAAATCCATATAGTTCAATAGTATCTTTTTGAACGTATATTTCCATAGAAGTGTGCCCTGGAGTTGACATTGGCTGAATATTTCTTACTGTTTAAGCGTTCAGATTAATAATTACACCATCTACAACTAAGAAGAGTTCCATGGTGGCTAGTTTTGGTACAGATTTGCTGAGGATGTTTAAGAAGTCTTCGGTGTTAGCAAAGCACATTTTTAGGTATGGTTCAGCTCCTGGAACGAATGTTACGAATTAATTTGCTGTATTTGGAGCTTTGAAGTCCAGTGTTTTGTTACTGTATGTTTTTGTTACGTTATTGTATATATTTACGAGTGTGACTGTTCCATTGAGGAAGTTAGCGGTTGCCAGGTTTATATCTGGGCATTATCCGTTCATGGCCGCGTTGAAGCACAGTTGGTGTTGTGTGTATTCTACGTATGTTTCGAATTCTTAATGTGTGTCCCTTTCAGCGTATGTGCAGCTTCCAACGTCTCCGAGTACTCGTTAAATTCGGCCGCAGGTTACAGTTGTGAAGCTGATGAGTGATTAAACTCTAACTTCAACAGCTGATGCTAACCAGAACGAATTCAAAGTGCATATGGCGTCGTTGCACGGGATGCATATTCTGTTCGTTTTACCGTATTCGAACTCGTAGAAGTATCCTTCGGCTATGTACGGCTGCAGAACGTTCAGCTGTGCGGTCACGTTCACCCCACGTGGGAAAACGGAGCACCTGGTGTTGTTCGTGGGAACGAAGTTCACGCAAATGGAGGCGTTTTGAGAGGATAGGACGATTTCGGTTGAGGAAGAGAAGCAATAGGGGATCTCAACGAGGACTGGCTGGTAGTGCGGGTCAATTTGGCATAATGATAAATGTAGAAGGTTGAGCATTTGTTTGAATGTGGAGCGGTAAAACAATATAATTGGAAAATTATTGTATTAAAAAGTTAATATTAAAATTGAAAACAGAATACACAGTAATATGCACTAAGTCTCCCTTTTCAGCAGGATCTGCAGGAAATAGTGTGTTTACCTGCAAATTTACCTGCTACAGCAGGTAATAAAACTGTAGGATTGGAATTTCCTGCAGAAAGATTGATAGATTTTGAACATTTAGAGGTGTTTTTCAGAATATTTTGAATAATATTTGTATAGAATACCAATATTAAAACTACAAATTAAAAATAATTCGTATAAAATCTCAATTTTTCAATGTCGCTGGATGATTAATACTACGTCTAGCGCATATTCATCAAGCTGCGAAAAGAACGTGTCTGAGTCATGGCAAAGCTTATCGGCTTAGAAGTTATACTTCTCAAGAGCCTTACAAATTTGTAAATAACATTGATATTGCGCATCTCGAGCCTTTCCGTCCCAGCTATATTAACAAAATATAGGAAGTGGCGGATAATTTTCTTCACATACTAGAATATATGCAAATATATATTTAATTGGCACCTCTTAATTTTTGTGGTTTTTGATTGTACCAACAGTAACACCGTTAATATTACAAACCTGATAATTTACATACATCGCATCCATTTAAATATGCGCTTTAATCTTTTTGACATTTCCTTCACTGTCTTACTGCTCGGGAACATGATTTGTTTATTTCCAAGTATTAACATTGCTTAAAAATTTTGTTGGATCAAATTCTAAACCCATATTTGCACTATAATTGTCCTCGTCAAGTAGATATTCTCTTCTATAGCGTTTAACTGAGCTTAATGATGGAAGAATAGCACCTGTTGTTTAAAATTACATTTAACGCTCCTATAAGTATCGTTTACCACCATAACGCATATATCGTTATACATTAATCTTCTTTTCCATATCAGTATAGGTGTGTTATTCCTTTATTTCCCTAATTTCTTCTAATGGTTCTTTAAACTTTACTTGAGCTTATGGTGAGGTTTATGGCGTGATTTACTTCTTTTCTAGCTCTTCAATGGTTTTATTTAGAGTGATCTTCTCTTATATCAATTCATTTAATTGTTCTTGAATTTGTTGTTCCAGCTCTAATATTCTTATATTTTTGTTTGTAATTACAAGTTAAGTACCCCTTTCCTTTTGCAATTATAGCTTTGCTTACTACATTTAGATTCGGTTGGTTAATAGTAACTTACCTGATATGATTTATATCTGCTACTCGTTCAATTACTATTAATATAACAAACATTATTCTTTATATTTGTATTCATAATAATTTTGAGTTGCTACATTTGAATTTGCTAATCTTAATGCTTCTTTGTCTTCTTTTATCTTTTTTGCATCAGCTCTATAGTCGGCTAACGATTTGGGTTCCTTTTCAGTTCCAGGTAACATATGTTTAATGCTTGGGAGTGGTTAAAATTATAATTTGTGTAAAAAATTCATTAATTAGAAATATTGTTTATATCAATTTTTAAAATGTTTATACAAATGAAGATAAACACAAAAATATAAACAGTTTTAAAAGATGTGGAAAACAAAAATAGCGCAGAATTTGGATAATATAATATTAAATTTTGATGTTTAAAAGTAAAATGACTATATCGGAAATATAACTTGCTACATGTGAAAATTTATTAAAAATTGATAAGTTCTTATTAGTAGTAAAAGTAACACATTCGTACTTTCAAAATATATAATTGGACGTATTTTAGACTTCAGATTGATGTGGATGGCCTTCAAGTATCCTTGGCATACATGCAGAGACTTTTGTTCGTGGAAACAATTTTGAGATGCGTTACTTGTGCCGCGAATTGCCCCCATTAAAAAATTTAATTTTGGCTCGTTGGATTTTGAGATAATTTTATGTTCATTTTGATACTGGAGTGGGCATTATATAATTATATTTAAATATTATAAGATTTCTGATATTATTCTATAAATAACTTTAATTTACATCAAAACAAGTCATTTTAGTTTTAACTCTTTTTATGACTTCTATATTGTACATATTGAATCTATGAATATGCATATAATAGATGTTTAAAATACAAATAATCAAGCGTTTTTCTAAACTTTTATCAATTTCTTACCTTAGTTGATATTCAATATTATTTTTATACCTAAAATATTTATTTTGGAAATTCTAGAATATTTATTAGTTTGGACTAAATATTTTCGTTTTTGATGAAGTAGTTTTTATCAAAAGTGATTATCACTCGGGCTGTAAAAGAGTGTGTTCTAAAAAATTATTGATGAATTTTTCCGTAAGTTTATATCATAATCTCAAGATCTAAACAAGTTTTGTATATTTTTGATCAATTTTTATCCAACCAGCATATTTGGAGTGAATTATTTATTTTCAAAGTTACTTTATTTATATTTATATGCACAAAAATATATAGATTTGTAAATGTAATTACACTAAATAATCAAGAACACTAAATAATGTAAATTGCAGTATGTTATTAATTACTAGTATCTAACATAAAGGCAAGTATTTTTCAATCCCAAATGCAAAATTGCAAATTTTGTAACTCTTTTAAAATTACATCGTGTCTTTCGCAGAGAACTTCTTTAATTTAATTACCATTTTACTATTCGTTCTATTTAATTTAAATTGCTGCAGAATCAATATAAGTTAGCTCGCTCAATTTTTCATGAGTAGTTGTCCATGTTATAAAAGTAAATTCCAATTAGACGAATCACTCACAGTAGAACACTTACTAATCAATATACATAGCCATAACAGTGGAAGCGCTGTAGCTTCGAAATTGGAGGAAATATCTTAAAAATTAGTTTTGGGGTGGGTTCAGTTTCGGGCGGTCCCGGAGGTGGTATTTTCGTATGGAGAATTTTGTAAATAGAGGAACATGATTAAAGAAGTAATAAATAAGCAAAATAAAATAAAATATTTTTCACGATGTGACTGACTTTTGATCGCCATCCCGATTCAGATTGCAATACCTAATTAGTGTAATTCCTATAAATAGAACATATATTTTTGACACAATATATCATCTATTCACTACATTTTACTATGACAACATTTTTACAATAATTAATTCAAAATGTAAGTGTTTAACATACCTCTAAAATTTTTCTGTATTACTGTTATAACATATATAGATGTAAAAAATACAGTCATTCCTTTCGGCTTTGTGCATCAAAAAAACCTACCTACCTGAGCTTAGAGGTGGATGATTATATGCACTAATGTACTAACATGACTCAAAGAAGCAAATCGACTTGTAAATATCTTATAAAAAATATTTTAGAATATAATACTAACAAATTTACTAGATGGATTTGTGGATTGTCATGATTTATAGATGAATATGGAATGATTGAATTGAGCCTTAGTACTGATGATAAGGTTACAGTTAAGTGAGTCATTTTAATATATAATTTCGTTTATAGGTAACCTAATTTGGATATACACAAGCTAATTGGTAGGCATTAACGCATATTCAAATCAAATATTAGATTTCCTGTACAAATCGTCAATTATCCTAACTTATTTACAGCAACAGCTTTTGTGTTTTCTTGGTAAACTACGAAGTCAACGTTCTGGTAAGGAAAATCCAATTCGATTCCAGAGGCGCCGAAGCGTCTGATCATCATTCCTTTGGTTTCGTAGAACTTCTCGAGGCTCATTTGGAACGAGAGTGGGTAGAGGTCGTCTAGGGCGTTTGCGTTGTTGTTAGCGCCTTGATTCAGCGGGAATGCGAACCACGCGGTGATTTCGCTGGTTTTTTCTGTGACCGAGTCGGTGAGTTCATATGTGAAGTGGTGCATGTTTGGATCATTTTGTATCTGGTAGTCTGAGTTGCTCACGTTCACGGTGACGTCGTCGAATCCGTTGCCGATGTTGAATTGAACTCCGTTTATCGTTTGATTATCGCGTATTTCAGCTCCGTTTACAAAGTACTTAAGAGAGCTGCTGACATTCCTGAAGTTGAAGTCGCCTTTATAATCAGCTGGATAATTCGTTGAGTCATACGTACCTAATTTTGATTCAATACTTGTATCTATCTCAGCTTTAAAAAATCCAATGAATCTTGAAAGTGTTATTTACCGAACATTATTTATATTTGAAATAGTTAGATTTATTATTCCCGATATTGAAACATTATCCATTTTGCCCTCAACACGTCCTATGGGAGATATTTAATGTGAGACTATTTCTGATTAAGAACTTATAGGTACTGAAATATTGATAAATATATGTGTGTTCAGTAATTTACCTTCTGATGATATATCAATTAATTTATGAATTATTTATTGTTATTTCGTAATGTTAACGAAAGAAAGAGCTGAAACTACACGAGTGTCCAACAATTATGAGTTGATAGTATTTTTAGAGGCTGAATTTGTTATATTTTCTAAATTCAAAATGAAATCTAATTCGCAAGAAGCATATGGCATCCATAATCGAGACATCATCATCCAATGGCAATAATGTTAATTTTAAAAACTCAAACAGAATGCAAACATTATATAGAAGCGGTAAACATTAGATATATAATTCATAATATATTAGGCTCACTATAGATTCATCATTTATATCATAATATTTATATTTAAGTCAATATACTATCACTATTAATGCATCAATATACTACTAAAAGTAGCCACTCAACCTAACATTTTAAACAACAATATCTCGATTCATCCCACTCCATATCATAAATGTTATTATGTAATAAATATACATTACATTTATACTTTACAAATTGTATTATAAATAATCATTTAATAATCATTTAATAAATGTGTTTGAAATTATATAATTTCGGATGGCCATGACTAATGAGATGAAGAAGCATTTTACTTTATGTGTTAATATTTAGATTCTACTTGAATATCCTTTTATTTGGGAGTCTACTTTTTTACTTCATAATTATGAATATATCAGTTTTCATGTTATTATATAATTTTTGAAGTAGCACACGTCCAGTGAATTCAGTAATTCTTAATTTTCAAAATTAATAAAGTCTAGACCATTTGATGATTATATATGTTTGAAAACGATACATATCCCCGAAGCTCAGCCGCTAAGTAAGTCCAGAAATTCAAACTAAGAACAGGAACCAAAATACTCTTAGAATTCATTTGCCGTCAATGTGTTGACTTATGACGTAACAATTTAAGACATTCCACTCCAAACCTTTGAGAAGAAAAAGCATAAGCCAATTCAAACCCAAACTTCCAAACAACTCTGAATATCCCAAAATGGGGGTTAAAGCGTTTTATGCGATTCTGACGAGGCTGACAATCCGATTATTATGACAAGGAAATCCAAAGCATCAATCAACTGATAGTGTAAGGTGAAACTAAGCGGGAAAGTCGCCTCTACATCGATCACATATAACACAATAAGTGAATTATATTCTTTTCATTACTATACTGTTCTCAAGTTGTTAAAAGTTATTTAAGACGTATTGCTAAAATATATTAAAAATGGCTCAATCTGCGCTATAGATAATATGAATTTATAACTTATACAATATACAGCCGTGTATAAGGACACATTGCATTTCGTAAATTAGTAATTAACAACGATTCACATCATTTTTACTTGTTTCATGCTTCTTTTCATAGGTTCGAGACCTTTTGTTCGGTTCTACATGAGCTAAATATTGTTTTTGATGGTTTGTGTATCTATTTTCTTTCCTTAAAAAGACTCTGCGTTAATTTCTGGTCTTCTTAGCTTCTTTTTGTTATCTTTTTGTCCAGGTTACTATTTCTAGCTTAGGCTAGATTGATTTCTGCTTGAAGAATTATTTGAGATGTATTCATTTTAAAGAAGTTATATTTAATCAAATTGTGCAGACTGATCTATAAAATGCGACTGCAATACTGTGGACGCGGCGTTCTGATCAAAACCTGATTTTTACAATCTGGACTAGCTCATTCTGGATGTAAGCTGGCTTGCGCGCTTAGATTTGACATCAGACGGTGAACTGACTATGTTTTATTCTGCATCAACAGCATTTATTTATTCTTATTAATATTGGCTTTGATTATCGATAAGTTATTCATCAACGTAATTTTATACGTTGTTCTGTTCTTAGAATATTGGCATCATTTACACTTTGTTAACACTGCTAATGCTTTCATTTTTCTGTATCTGATTGAGCTTCAATATTTTCGGAGCGCGTTCTTACTTATTTGACACTTTGACTTTAAGTTGCTTTACTTTCTAACTAGTTTGTTTCTAGTTTGTATTATTATTGTCTTATTACTTTTTCTTTTTATAATACAAAAGCAAAATGATAAGCGAGATAAGAAACAGAATTCCTCCGATTATCCCGCCGATAATAGGCATGGACTTGTTTTCTTTGATACAAGTTGGTTTGATTGAACGAGGATTTAGCTTATAACCTTTTGCACTGTTACACAAGCAAACAAAACCTTAGTCTTCGAGCTATGGTTCTAATACAAAACCTTTATCTACATCGCAAAGACAATTTGATATAGAACTTCCTGACTTGAATCCCAAATCTGTATTACACGAGCATATATTTTACGAACCCGATATGGCTAAACCGCGATAAGAATCGCACACGCACTAATTACTCATGGTGACCCTTCCTAAGGAGCTGTCACATTTACACATCCCGTCTATGATCGAGTATCCACCATTAGAATAACATTCGCACTAGTTATCTTTTGCTATATAAGCTTCAGCGCACTTGCAATATCCAGAGATTTAAAGTTGGTTCGCACCACATTGCGTAACACAACGCTGCGAACTTACGTCCACCAATTTATCTGTACATTTTAGGACACATTTTGTTTCATCTATATAACCTCCGACGCAGCTTGAAACACATTGATATTAATTTAGTGAAATATACTGATTATTAGGACACGTGTCGATTATTTTCTTGCACTCGAGTTACTATTCGTCTGGGATGAAATCACTTGCACATGTAGAGCACTGGGTGTTTCCGTTAATGGAGACCTCCGCGGCCGGGCACTTGTCCGAACAGGTCTGGCCGTCCGAAGAAAGTTTCTTGGAACAGGAGCACGCGCCGGACGCGGGAGAGAAGTTTTGGTTGCATGCGCAAGACGCGGACGAAGTGGCCTTGGAGGCGCCCGGAACGCAGACGCACTGGCCGGACGAGAACTGGGTGAGCGGGTCTTTCGAGGCGCAGGAGACGCACTGGTTGGAGGGGCCATCGATCGAAGAGTCGCTCGCGCAGGAAGAGACGCAGAAGGTGCCCGCGACGTTCAAGAAGCCAGGCGCGCATCCAGTCTTTTCCACGCAGCCGTCTTGGGCCACGTTCGGAATCGTGTTTTGCGGGCAGGTAGAGCACGAAGTAGCTCCTGGTAAAATAACTTGGGTTGAAGTACACAAAATAATGCATTTGTTATTTTAATAAACAGCATTATCAAGACATTTGCAAGTTGAATCTTCTTTAGATGGCTTGAAGTTCAACGTGGTATCGCATTCCGTGCAGGTGAAGCTTCCATCTGGCATGTTTAAAGTGAAGTAGCCAGATTTGCACAGACAACCACCGCTATCCTTGTCGACTTGTTTGTTGAGAGCGGGATCGCAGGAAGAACACACCTGACCGTCTTGGAACTGAGAAGAAGAGCACGATGTCTGGCACTAGAACTGGCCAGCTGAGATCACCTGCCAGACCGGGCAGTTGTTCGGAAACTTGTCTTCGCATATCTTCTTGGTACCTGAGAGAGACCACTTAGAGCAAGAACTTACACACTTGAGTCCGTTTCGCTCGAAGTACAAACCGCCGTCGTAGATATCGCTGAGGCATTCATGGCATATTTGCAGCTCTGGTTAAAAGTATTCGCCTATTTCGCATTGTTCCTCGCACCAACCGCTGTTTGTAATTTCGGAAGGAGACCCGGCTTCTTGGCAGTCATTGTTGGGCAAAATGAGCCCTCTGCATTCGGCTTTATATACATTCGTTTAAACGTTGTTTTGACCAACGATTCTGTACATCCACGATGGGCCAGTTGTCTCACAGGTGTTGTAAAATCGTTGTCCATCGAGCATTCCGGTGAGAACTAGGTACTCGCCCGAACCACATTCCGAAATTGACGAAGGTTCTGTGCACGTTTTTCCTTAAACCACGGTTCCGGCAGGGCAGTTTTGATAGCAACCGTACTTGAACGCGAAAGAGGAACAACTTTGAACGCACCCTGACTCGGTTGCCAACTGATTACTGGGGCACTGGGCGCACAAACCGCTGGAGCTATCCTGGTATGCTCCCAACCATTGAGGACATTGCGAATAGCAAGTCTTGTTGAATACGACATATTTGTCTGGACACTAGATTGCACACGTTGATTAAAATAAGTAACGGGCCACTTTTGATATACATAAGCTAATTGGTATGCATTGACGCATATTCAAATCAAATATTAGATTTCCAGTACAAACTGTTAATTAGCCTTATTTGTTTATTGCAACAGCCTTTGTGTTTTCTTGGTAAACTACGAAGTCAACATTTTAATAAGGAAAGTCTAGTTCGATTCCAGAGGAGCCGAAGCGTCTGATCATCATTCCTTTGGTTTCGTAGAACTTCTCGAGGCTCATTTGGAACGAGAGTGGGTAGAGGTCGTCTAGGGCGTTTGCATTGTTGTTAGCGCCTTGGTTCAGCGGGAATGCGAACCACGCGGTGATTTCGCTGGTTTTTTCTGTGACAGAGTCGGTAAGTTCGTAAGTGAAGTGGTGCATGTTCGGATCGTTTTGTATCTGGTAGTCTGAGTTGCTCACGTTAACGGTGACGTCGTCGAATCCGTTGCTGATGTTGAATTGAACGCCGTTTATCGTTTGGTTATCGCGTATTTCAGCTCCGTTTACAAAGTACTTAAGTGAGCTGCTGACGTTCCTGAAGTTGAACTCGCCTTTATAATCAGCTGGATAATTCGTTGAATCATACGTACCTAATTTTGATTCGATACTAGTATCTATCTCAGTTTCTTTAAAAAATCCAATGAGTCTTGATAGTGATATTTACCGAACATTATTTATATTTGAAATAGTTAGATTTATAATTCCCGATATTGAAACATTATCCATTTTGCCATCAACACGTCCTATGGGAGATATTTAATGTGAGACTATTTCTGATTAAGAACTTATAGGTATTGAAACATTGATAAATATATGCGTGTTCAGTAATTTACCTTCTGATGATATATCAATTAATTTATGAATTATTTATTGTTATTTCGTAATGTTAACGAAAGAAAGAGCTGAAACTACACGAGTGTCCAATAATTATGAGTTGATAGTATTTTTAGTGACTGAATTTGTTATATTTTCCAAATTCAAAATGAAATCCAATTCGCAAGAAGCATATGGCATCCATAATCGAGATATCATCATCCAATGGCAATAATGTTAATTTTAAAAGCTCAAACAGAATGCAAACATTAAATAGAAGCGGTAAACATTAGATATATAATTCATAATATATTAGGCTCACTTAGGAAAATCATAATATTTATATTTAAGTTATTTAAGTCAATATACTACCACTATTAATACATCAATATACTACTAAAAGTAGCCACTCAACCTAACATTTTAAACAACAATTACTAGATTTAATCATCCTACTTAAATTTAAGACATTCCACTCCAAATCTTTGAGAAGAAAAACTAAAGGCAATGCAAGCTTCCAAATAACTCTGAATATCCCAAAATGGGTGTTAAAGTGTTTAAGGCAATTTTGACGAGGCTACCAATCTAATGATTATGATAAGGAAATCCAAAGCATCAATGATATGTGATACTATCAGTATGCAAAAAAATGACTGCTCACAACTTTCATGATCGAAAATTTTAAAATCCCACGTCGTGGTGTGACGTGGGAAAACCCGACGTTGGAAGTGGGATTATCCATCTCTAAACTGATAGTATAAGGTGATAGTATAGGAAAGTCGCCTCTACATCGATTTCATATAATCAACAATGAGTGAATTTTATTCTTTTCATTACTATACTGTTCTCAAGTTGTGGATAAAATATATTTAAAGTGGCTCAATCTGCGCTAAAGGTAATATGAATTTATAACGTATACAATATACGGACCGTGTATAAGGATATGTTTTGCATTTCGTAAATTAGTAATTAACAACTATTCACATCATTTTCACTTGTTTCATGCTTCTTTTCATAGGTTCGAGACCTTTTGTGCGGTTCTACATGAGCTAAATATTGTTTTTGATGGTTTGTGTATCTATTTTCTTTCCTTAAAAAGACTCTGCGTTAATTTCTGGTCTTCTGAACTTCTTTTTGTTATCTTTTAACCCAGGTTACTATTTCTAGCTTAGACCAGATTGATTTCTGCTTGAAGAATTATTTGAGATGTATTCATTTTAAAGAAGTTATATTTAATCAAATTGTGCAGACTGATCTATAAAATGCGATTGCAATACTGTGGACGCGGCGTTCTGATCAAAACCGGATTTTTACAATCTGGACTAGCTCATTCTGGATGTAAGCTGGCTTGCGCGCTTAGATTTGGCTTCAGACGGTGAACTAACTATGTTTTATTCTGCATCAACAGCATTAACTTTTTCTTATTAATATTGGCTTTGATTATCGATAAGTTATTCATCAACATAATTTTATACATTGTTCTGTTCTTAGAATATTGGCATCATTTACACTTTGTTAACACTGCTAATACTTTCATTTTTCTGTATCTGATTGAGCTTCAATATTTTCGGAGCGCGTTCTTACTTATTTGGCACTTTGACTTTAAGTTGCTTTACTTTCTAACTAGTTTGTTTCTAGTTTGTATTATTATTGTCTTATTACTTTTTCTTTTTATAATACAAAAGCAAAATGATAAGCGAGATAAGAAACAGAATTCCTCCGATTATCCCGCCGATAATAGGCATGGACTTGTTTTCTTTGATACAAGTTGGTTTGATTGAACGAGGATTTAGCTTATAACCTTTTGCACTGTTACACAAGCAAACAAAACCTTAGTCTTCGAGCTATGGTTCTAATACAAAACCTTTATCTACATCGCAAAGACAATTTGATATAGAACTTCCTGACTTGAATCCCAAATCTGTATTACACGAGCATATATTTTACGAACCCGATATGGCTAAACCGCGATAAGAATCGCACACGCACTAATTACTCATGGTGACCCTTCCTAAGGAGCTGTCACATTTACACATCCCGTCTATGATCGAGTATCCACCATTAGAATAACATTCGCACTAGTTATCTTTTGCTATATAAGCTTCAGCGCACTTGCAATATCCAGAGATTTAAAGTTGGTTTGCACCACATTGCGTAACACAACGCTGCGAACTTACGTCCACCAATTTATCTGTACATTTTAGGACACATTTTGTTTCATCTATATAACCTCCGACGCAGCTTGAAACACATTGATATTAATTTAGTGAAATATACTGATTATTAGGACACGTGTCGATTATTTTCTTGCACTCGAGTTACTATTCGTCTGGGATGAAATCACTTGCACATGTAGAGCACTGGGTGTTTCCGTTAATGGAGACCTCCGCGGCCGGGCACTTGTCCGAACAGGTCTGGCCGTCCGAAGAAAGTTTCTTGGAACAGGAGCACGCGCTGGACGCGGGAGAGAAGTTTTGGTTGCAGGCGCAAGACGCGGATGAAGTGGCCTTGGAGGCGCCCGGAACGCAGACGCACTGGCCGGACGAGAACTGGGTGAGCGGGTCTTTCGAGGCGCAGGAGACGCACTGGTTGGAGGGGCCGTCGATCGAAGAGTCGCTCGCGCAGGAAGAGACGCAGAAGGTGCCCGCGACGTTCAAGAAGCCAGGCGCGCATCCAGTCTTTTCCACGCAGCCGTCTTGGGCCACGTTCGGAATCGTGTTTTGCGGGCAGGTGGAGCACTGAGACGCACCCGAAATGGAAACTTCAGTGGACGGACACGAATCTTTGCAAACAGAGCCGTCGACGGAGAGCTTCTTGGAGCAGGAACAGCCGGCGCCGGAGAATCCGTTGGCCGTGTTGCAGGTGCACGAGGGCATCGAGCCGACCGCGTTCGGAGCGCACACGCAAGAAGAGGAGCCGAAGACGGAGAGGGCGTTAATCGAAGAACACGAGACGCACTGGTTGTTGGAGCCGGCAGCGGCCTTGTCATGGGCGCAATCGGAAACACAGTGGGTTTGGGCCTGGTTCAAATAGCCAGGAGTACACGCGGTTTTGTCGACGCAGGCGGTTTGGTCCACGTTCGGCACCTAGCCGGAACATGTGGAGCACGTGGTGGCTCCGCTCAGGAAAACTTCGGACGAAGGACACTTTTCGGTGCAAGTGGTCCAATCTGAAGAAATTTTCTGGGAACATGTGCATGCTTTTATGGCTGTTAAAAAGCCCTACCTGCAGGCGCAGTTCGGAACAGAGCCGAAAGCCGCCGGAATACACGCGCAGCCAGAAACGACGAATGAACTTAGCGGGTCTAGCGTAACGCATGGCGTACACTGATTCTCGGAGTTAGACCCGACGCTTTCGCTCGAACACGAAGAGATGCAGAATGTTTGCGCCAAATTCAAGAAACCCGGGGCACATGCAGTCTTTTCAACGCAGCCATCTTGGGCCACGTTCGGAATCGTGTTTTGAGGGCAGATGGAGCACTGAGACGCGCCGGAAATGGAAACTTCAGTGGACGGACAGTTAGCTTCACAGGACGCTCCGTTGGAAGATATTTTCTAGGAGCACGTGCATCCAGGTTCTACGAAGCCTGCAGCTGTATTACACGTGCATGAAGTGATTGAACCAGTTGCTCGCGGAATACACGAACATCCAGTATCTTTAAAGACGCTCAACACGTTGATGGTCTCGCACGGCTTACATTGATTTTACACGTCGGCTCCAGATTAATCGCTTGCGCAGTTTGCGATGCAGAAAGTCTCTGCCAAGTTGAGGAAGCCAGGAGAACACGCGGTTTTGTCGACGCAGGCGGTTTGGTCCATGTTGGAGACCTTGGAGCCGCAGGTAGAGCACTGGGTGTTTCCGTTAATGGAGACCTCCGCGGCCGGGCACTTGTCCGAACAGGTCTGGCCGTCCGAAGAAAGTTTCTTGGAACAGGAGCACGCGCCGGACGCGGGAGAGAAGTTTTGGTTGCAGGCGCAAGACGCGGATGAAGTGGCCTTGGAGGCGCCCGGAACGCAGACGCACTGGCCGGACGAGAACTGGGTGAGCGGGTCTTTCGAGGCGCAGGAGACGCACTGGTTGGAGGGGCCATCGATCGAAGAGTCGCTCGCGCAGGAAGAGACGCAGAAGGTGCCCGCGACGTTCAAGAAGCCAGGCGCGCATCCAGTCTTTTCCACGCAGCCGTCTTGGGCCACGTTCGGAATCGTGTTTTGCGGGCAGGTAGAGCACGAAGTAGCTCCTGGTAAAATAACTTGGGTTGAAGTACACAAAATAATGCATTTGTTATTTTAATAAACAGCATTATCAAGACATTTGCAAGTTGAATCTTCTTTAGATGGCTTGAAGTTCAACGTGGTATCGCATTCCGTGCAGGTGAAGCTTCCATCTGGCATGTTTAAAGTGAAGTAGCCAGATTTGCACAGACAACCACCGCTATCCTTGTCGACTTGTTTGTTGAGAGCGGGATCGCAGGAAGAACACACCTGACCGTCTTGGAACTGAGAAGAAGAGCAGGACGTCTGGCACTAGAACTGGCCAGCTGAGATCACCTGCCAGACCGGGCAGTTGTTCGGAAACTTGTCTTCGCATATCTTCTTGGTACCTGAGAGAGACCACTTAGAGCAAGAACTTACACACTTGAGTCCGTTTCGCTCGAAGTACAAACCGCCGTCGTAGATATCGCTGAGGCATTCATGGCATATTTGCAGCTCTGGTTAAAAGTATTCGCCTATTTCGCATTGTTCCTCGCACCAACCGCTGTTTGTAATTTCGGAAGGAGACCCGGCTTCTTGGCAGTCATTGTTGGGCAAAATGAGCCCTCTGCATTCGGCTTTATATACATTCGTTTAAACGTTGTTTTGACCAACGATTCTGTACATCCACGATGGGCCAGTTGTCTCACAGGTGTTGTAAAATCGTTGTCCATCGAGCATTCCGGTGAGAACTAGGTACTCGCCCGAACCACATTCCGAAATTGACGAAGGTTCTGTGCACGTTTTTCCTTAAACCACGGTTCCGGCAGGGCAGTTTTGATAGCAACCGTACTTGAACGCGAAAGAGGAACAACTTTGAACGCACCCTGACTCGGTTGCCAACTGATTACTGGGGCACTGAGCGCACAAACCGCTGGAGCTATCCTGGTATGCTCCCAACCATTGAGGACATTGCGAATAGCAAGTCTTGTTGAATACGACATATTTGTCTGGACACTAGATTGCACACGTTGATTAAAATATAAGTTAATTTGGCTAAGAGTGGCATTGTTCTTTAGAGATGCATAATTTCGTTTTGATGTCGTAAATATATTTTCCGGAGCATATTTTTATTTTTGAGTCCCTATCAGCCACTGCTTTTGTGTTTTGGATATAAATAGTGAAATCTGCTTTTTGGCTTGCGAGTGTCCCATCTGTGTTAAAATTGTATACTTTAAGTGAATTTATTTCATAATATTTTTCAATACTTATTTTGTGTGGGATCAAATATAAGTCCATGAGTGCGTTTGTGTTATTATTATTTCCTTCAATTATTTTGAACCCAAAATATATTACTTTGGAGTGGTTTTCATTTATTATTTTATTCTTGATTAGCACACTTTTGTGTTCCACTCCACCAATATTAAAATTGTTATTTGAGGTGTTAACATCTTTATTAACTTTAATTTTACCACCAGTTATAGATATTTCAATTCCGTTCACGAACAATTTCAAATTATTCGAGACGTTTTTAAATGTGAAATCTCCAATCCAATTTTCTGGGTAATTTATTAAATCGCCGTTTACAGTTCCAAATGGAGAGAAGTTTATTTCAGTTTCTAGTGGAGCGGAAATGTTCACAAATCCGGTCAGAGTTACGTTATTCAATTTCCCACTCAGTTAATTGAATATGGAAACGAATAACTAGTTTTGATTCGATGATAGAGAAGCATTCACCAGAATTATCGCATTTTAAATAGAACCAGATTATTATAATGACAAAACTGAAAAATAAGATTGATCCGAAGAAGGAGCAAACTACAGCACGTTAATAATCGAAGAATCAACTATTTAAGAATTAGGATTCAATGCAGAAGATAAAGAACATGATTTTAGAGGAAGCCACAAACGGCCGCTGAATAAGGACTCACAATAGTCCATATTTAATAAAACATGGTGAAGAATTAACATATTCTATTAATGGAATGGAATTTAATTAATATTACACATATATGAGTATAATACTAGCTATATGAATATAATGCAAAGATACAACAATTAGTTTCAAATTATTTTCTAAGATTGTACATTAAATGTTACCAAACTCGCAGACAACGGCTAACAAAGGTAAATGTAATGATTTAAATATTAATTATTGACTTCAATTCACAATTTGTATTCACAATATCGACAAAGAAAGTTTATATAATTCTTAGATGTATTCTTAGTTTAATAATATATACTTAATTATAACATATTTTAATAATAACATGAATCTAAGTTAAAATAAGATATACTAGTATCTTCATAAAAACTCAACTCCAGATTCATCATATATGATTTGTTATTATGACAGATCTATATCTATAACCAAAGGATAATAAAATGACTAACTTAACCTTCTCATCAGTACTAAGGCTCAATTTAATCATTCCATCTTCATCTCATAAATCATGGCAATCCACAAATCCAAACTTAGTTACACAATAACGTTACCTCAAACTAATCTCAATATCATACCTCATCTTCTAGGATTGTCCTCCTCAGACATATTGACCTCGGATTATCAGTTAATAATCTTGACTTCTATCTCTTTTAAATAGTTGATAATTACGTTATTTACGGTGATAATGAACTGATATTGAATGAAAAGTGTTTTCATCATTTTCTTATTTAATTCGAATTAATTCTGTTATTATAAGTATTATTATGTTTCACTCCATTCACATGAAGTCTTGGTAACAATTTAATTTGTAAGCCCCACTTTTGGCTGCATTATAACAGCGTAAATATAAATTTCCTCTTCCTGTTCAATAATAGGTCATTCCAATGGCCCTCAAAAACGAAGATGTAGTTGTTTAGTCAGAAACTGGTTCTGGTAAAACTCTTTCTTTTGTAGTTCCAGTAATTAACTTCCTTCTTAAAAATTCTCTGATAAATCCAGATATATTAAATAACGAAATTAAGCCAGTCAATATTGAGGAAGAAATTAAGAAAGAATTAGAAGAGCAAACAAACAAAACTGGGAAGAGCAAAACTTAACTGAGAAAGGAGAAGAAACAGAACAGAAAAGACGAAAAGAAAGAGGATGTTCAAGTAGATACTGCTTTCCCAATCGCTTTGATAATTGTGCCAACCAGAGTTTTGGCCTTGTAAATTGTTCAAGTGTTTTAAGAATTCGGTATTGATCCAGGTCAGTTAATCGGTGGACAATATACCAATATTCACAACCCAGTAATAATTGGAACTCCGGGTAAAGTAGCCTTTTCAATAATTGAAAGCGTCATCTCAACCCAAAAGCTAAGGTTCTTGATTGTAGACGAAGCCGATAAGACCATTCAGATGCCAGAAGCTCTTGATGTTTTTAAAAGGTGCCCAAAGCAGCAACGTTTAAGTTTGTTGTTTTCAGCGACGATTAACAAAAACTCACCTGCTTTGAATCAGATCAGTTAAAAGTTTTCTTTCGTACAGATTCAAGAAGATGATTATAGAATCCCAGACAAGCTTGATTGCTGGTACATAACAGTTCCAATTGAGTAGAAGATGTTTTGGTTGTGTAAATTCGTGGGACAGGTGCAAAAGTCCGTTATCTTCACGCTTACTTGCAATTTCTCCAAATATTTGCACTTGATTTTGACTGAGATATATCCCAACAGGTAAATCCTCTATTTGCATGGAAAGTAATCATCTCACCAGCAGCTTGATAATTATAACAAGTTTATATCAGCTGAGAACGCAATTTTGATCACGACTGATATCGCAGCTCGTGGTTTGGATGTTGACTCACTTGGTGTTGTGCTACAGTTCGATCCTCCTAAGTCTCTTGATACATTTATTCACAGAGCTGGTCGTACAGCTAGAAACGGCCAGGCTGGTTAAGCCGGTGTGTTTTTCACGGCGAACGAGGTTGGTGTGGTTAAACTGCTTTAAGCCAGGGGTCTTCCGATTGTTGAGAAGAAGATCTCTGATGTGTTCTCGCCCTCCACAGCTGACGAAACCGGTTTGCTCAGTTAGTAAATGCTCTGGACTGAAACTGAGTGCGACGGCCAGAAAATCGGAACGATTAAGAAGTAGCTCAAGAAGCTCACGTTCCAAGCTCAATAATAACTTGACCGCGGTGTGAAGCAGTACGAGGTTGATCGTCAATTTGGTCAAGCCATTCAGGACTTCAAGTCGTAGTTGGAGCCGTTGCTTGAGTAGGAGCAGGAGATGTTCAAGGCTTAGTAATCTGTGTACGATCACCCGTTGACTGTATTTTAGCGCAATCTGCAATTAAAAGACCGCTAAAATCTTGACTACTGTTAGTAAGCCTTCATCAGCTACGTGCGCGCTTATAAAGAGTACGAGCTCAAGGTAATTCTGAATTTGAATAACGTAAAGCTCGGTCCGTTAGCCATGTCCTTTGGAATGCTCGTCCTCCCGCGCGTGGCCGAGCTCAAGCAGTTCTTCCTGAACTTTAAGAAGTGGGACGGCGATTTAACCACAGTTGCCTATTTAGAGAAGCAAAAGGAGCAGCTCAGGCTCAAGCGCCTCGAGGAGCAAAACCACTCGGCCTCTGAGGACGAAGTGGCCGACACGGAATGCGTTGTAAAGCCCGACCCACTCCAAAAATAGAAAATACAAAGTGGGAAGAACGTCCGTTTTCCAAAAGGAGGAACTGTTCTTGAGCCGGTCAAACCCAGAAAACCACTCAAAAAAGAACTCGACTCGAACACCATCGACGAGAAAATGTTCGGAAGTGAAAAGGAACTTTTCATACTCCTGAAAAACGGGGAAATCGACGACGAAGAATTCGAGAGAAAACTCGAAAAAATGATGAAGTGACAGTTTATTTTGTTTCCTCATACATTTTGTTTAATACAGGTTTTGATCACTTTATTTTATTTTTTGTATAAATATATATGTTTATTATATTTATTGAAGTATAAGAGTTTATTGAAATGGAAGTTTATTGTGTAAGTTAGACTATTATATATATATTATATATTCATTTCACTTCCTCGAGACGGCACAAACAGACTTCATTGAGACTTTCGAAAGCAAAACATGGGCTCTCGCACACCAGTGTTTCCACTTTCAAAACGGGCTCAACCCGTCATTTATGCCCACTCAGTAAAGATATATTATATATATTTTAATTTATGTTTCAGTTTATTTTGAATTATTCTGAGTAATTTTGTATTATATATTTGATAAGTAAAGTAAAGATAAGTTAACATTTTAATATTAATGCATCAATGTAAATTACGTGTAAATTTCGTCCTTTCCCTCTTTACTAACAGTAACCAAGATCAATAAGAACACGTTCTCAACCAAATAGTTAAATATATTTATTATATTTATTAACAAATTTATTACAAACAATTTAGTCCACGAAAGTTCAAAACAGTAATTTGTTTTTCTATTTTTATAATAACATAAAACGTGCCGAAACTATTAAACATGTCACATTATTAAACTGTCTAAAAGTTCAGGTCATCATTTTCACTTCACAATGTTTGTCATACTTGCAACCTTTCAACTTCTTGGGTTTGACACATCAGCTCCTTTGACATAAGATATAGCTGACTGTCTTTTCAACACTGGTTATCGTCATGCAATTTTTGAGGCATAGTTTGGTACTAATTATAATATTGATGCTATTAATAATTACAATTTTGCTAAAGTAGCTGGTTTCAAAAATATAGATTTTTACATTATGCCCACATAAGTTTTAGACCCTACCGAGCAAATTAATGCTGTGATGAAGAAGCTCCTTGATGGAAATGTTATAGACAACAAAACAAAAATTTGGTTGGATGCAGAAGACACTCAAAATTACTTCGGATATCACTAAGAAAATTAAAATTTCATCAATGAAATGATATAAGTGCTTATTAACATTTTGGGTGCAGATAGAGTTGGAATTTACACAAGTCTCAATTCTTGGAGTAAACTCGTTGATTATTCATGGCGTGGTGTAACTTCTCAGAAGCTTTGGTATGTAAAAAAGGATGGAAAGCAAAACTTTTATGATTTTGCCAGTTTTGGAGGATGGACTAGACCTTTTATTAAGGAGTATAGTTCCGAGTAAAATCTGTGTGGGCTGCAGTTAAACAAGGATTTTGAATCCGGTAAATGACTGCAATCAGTGATCCCTATATTAAAATTAGTTAATATTTAATTGAATTTCTAAAGATAGATCGATCGAGCGAACGCACTGTTGAAATTCAAAAAGGTAAAATACAGATAATAAGATACCTACAAAGAAATCTTAGTTATGATATTTTATTCAATTATTAAGTTATTTATAACGGAATTCTATTACGTAACGAATATCAAATCAATAATCAAATCAATATCCTTTCCAGTTATATTATATAACTTATGATATTTCAAGTTATATCATGTAAATAATGTATTAATATTATCAGTTATATTAAATTCAGTTATATTTGTACCCTTTTCAATCAGCTATATACTTATAAACAGTTAATATAATAAATAGATAACGAAATTAATAGATAATTATATAGATATATACATTATTATTCACTTCATTTATATGTACTAAACATTATCTGAGTGTGAGGATGATTGTAAGAATACATGCACATATAATCTATAATCGCAGTAATATAACTGTGACAACTCAATTTAGAAATATCTTCTCTTTTACTACTTTTCTTGTGTTATGTTTGTGTGCTTTCTTGTGTTGGTTTCATATTTTATTGTTTATTTGTGCCGAAAATACAACAAAAAACATAAATAAATTGGAGGATCGATGGAAGAATAAAGATAAGACGAAAATCCATGTATTGAGTATGTTTGAAATTATTGATTTTATAGACTATTATATTTATGTATATATTGTTTTAACTATATATAGTATATTGTTTTAAATATGATATTATTAAAGTGAGTATAGGTACCAGGAATGAAACTTTTGAATGAAGAGCTCGAATGAGAAACTACTTATTACTCACTTTAATTACCCCGTATTCATTCTCTTTGGTGACATCGCCCTTGCTCTAACTTGAATTTAGCTTTGGCATCTTTCTCTTCCCGTTTTAACCCTTTGAACGGCGTTTTCAAATGAGGAGTTGCTTTGAATGTAAAGTTCTTCCACTTTCGAGCGGTTCGTGAGCGTTTTGTACAGTTCGTGCGAAACTTCCTTGTACGGAATTTACTTGTAGTAGGAAAAGGAGCTCTTTTTGTTCTGCGGGTACTTGAACTGGGGCAGATAAACGAGTTTCTCGTTGTGGAGGAGCTGAAAATCGGAGTTGACCTATTTACAATATTTGAGCTCCTGATTGAACGCCTGCTCGAATTTTAAATCGTTGTTCCAGGTTAGGCGCTCCATTATGGAGTGGATTTATGACAAATATGAAACAAAATTAATGCACAACGTATTGATCGATAATAAAAACGATTAAAATACAGGTTTTATAACATCGAGTACACAAACGATATTTTTAGATATATTATTTTTAATCACACAATTACTACTTATACTAATCCGATTATGATATGTTAAGTAATTTTGTTATTTTGTTTATTAAAGTAAAATAATAAATAAGTAGGTCAAAAAATCAGATATAGTCCGACAAATTGAAACCTATAAATATAATCATATAAATCAATAATATTATGTGATGGTTCAAGTTTCACTTCACTGTATGATAATAACTTTCATAGCTTCTATTCAAACTTTAGGAGCAGACATTTCTGAGCGTCTTTCTAACATCCATGCAAAGTGTTTGTTCGAAAATGGTTATCACCAAATTGTTGTTCAAGCCTAATATGGGTCAAGTATCAATTAGGAAGCTATTCAAAATTATGAAGTAGCTACAGCAGCTGGAATTAAACGTGTCGACTATTATATTACACCATCCACAGCAAATGATCCAGTTGAGCAAATAAGGAAAACAATGGATGTTTTATAATCACATAATGTGATTAAAACAAATTCAATTGTCTGGCTGAATGTTGAAGATACAGATTCATATTTTGGTACATAACGTGAAAATCAAGTATTTATTCTAAGATTATTAGAGGAAATTTCACAACACTTAGGTTCAGAAAGGGTAGGAGTTTATACAAGTAATTAATCTTGGACGACTTTAGTAGATCCTAACTGGCGCGATACAATAATTTACAAGCTAAAATATGCTCATTTTGACGGAGTTACAGACTTTGATGATTTTGTGAGCTTTGGAGGTTGGAAAAAGCCAAGCATGAAAACATTTGCTGGAGATGTAAATGAGTGCGGTATGCGCATAAATAAGGAATATCAATGATTCATCACTTTAGTTCTGTTATTTAATAAGTGTACTTTTACATCAATGTTTCATTTAGAAATAAAACCTAAATCAAAAACAGAGCACTTCAACAAAGTTTGAAGTGGAATTAGCAAAAATGGCAAAAGTTAGCTGAATATGTCTCAGCAAACTAAATTGACCCCACAGTTTCAGGTCAAAAATCGAGAACAAAATTTTGAATTTTATGATTTCCTCACTTTTAAATCTTTCACCATAACTGCTTTGATTCTAAGAGCACTCACCATTTTGACCAATTGCTGTACTATAACACATGATTCCAGTTAAAGTGTTCTAAAGAGTAAATTCTAAAATTTCAAATTGACTTTAAATCCGTTAAGTTTTTCTACAACTCACAGCCTAGCAATACTTCTGGAATATTGGTTATATAAGTATGTACATCTCTCTATTCAAGTCCAAAATCAAAACTTTATGACTATCGCTGAATTTTACAAAGCAATTGAAGTCAAGGCCAAAACAGAATTTGACTTTTGTAACTAAATTTTCATTAAGATTCATACCATTAAAACAAGCTTTTGATATTAGTTCTCAACAGTATCTTCAATCAGAATCTCTATATTGTAGTTGGATCCATGAAATCTTAATCAACCATTCCATTTTTCAACTTTTCTAAAAGAGTAATAATTTTGGTTCTAACCAGCATTTTAAACAGTTATATATAACAATAATGAGTGAGCCACGATAGTTGTGTAATTCAAGGCAGTTTTAGAAGAAATTTTTGAATGTTTGAAATACGAAGATCAACATGAGTTGAGTGAGTCATATTATTTCTATAAGGTTTTTACATATTCATAATCTATTTGATTCTGTTTATTGTCGTCAATAGAATGTAAGTTCAAAATGAGGTTAGATTTTTATGTTAGCTAAATTTAATGAGAAGACTAAGCTGAGCTGCACAGTTATTGCTTTCTCAAAGTCATGTTATTTTATTTCAGCTTGAGTCTTGGCTTCTTTTATTTTCAATTTTGATGCATACACAAAGTATCACAAAGTAATGACTTATAATATTTTATGATACTACAACTACCAGCAGTTATCTGAAATAACTCAATAGTTGTAGATTACAAGAACCTAAGTTTCCAGCATTTTTGCTAGGCTGCATTAAATTTGTTGTTTATTGATAAAAACATGAATCTTGTAATATTCAAGATTTTCCCATGTTTACAGTTTCCAAATGAAGCTAGTTTCGACTTCTGGAAGGAGTTTTTATTTTTAATTTGTACACGGCCTCGTCATAACGGTTGGTAGCATAAAGCCACAGATAATATTAAGATTAAATTTTTTCTGTTCATCTTACATGTTGTTTAATTATTTTCCCTGCAATTTTGACAACAAAGCGTGAGTAAGCTCATCTACTAGTTCAGTTTTCTTCTTTTGTCGATTAAATTGTAATAATTTTTAAATAATATTAAATATGAAACAAAAAGAACAAAAGAACATTGAAAACATTGAAATCACAAATAAATTAGTTTCCTCTACTTGTGTTTACTATTTACTACCCGGCCCCATTTATAAGAGGGTTGACCAATGATTTTCGGACCCCCTATATAAATGAACCCAGTCTTACAAAATACCCTCATAAATAGCTTTTATTTTCAACAATATTATGTAACAAAAAGATAACTCAGAAGTGAGGTTCGTCATTTATAAGAGGGTTAGGAGCTTTTTTGAAGGGGTACCCCTCTTATAAATGAAAAATGACCCCTCTTATATGCGGATTTCTGTAGTAGTATATATTTTTTATTGCGTTTGGCTTTATTGTTGGATTGTTGCTGTTGAGTGAGTCATGTTATTATAAAACCAGTGAGAATAACAACACGATTAAAAATATATTTATCGCATTTCTGTACTAGTTTTACAACAATAACAGCTTTACTAAAGTACTCTTACTAATTGTTAGTAGGAATTGTTAAATTGTTAGTTGATAAAAATCGAATAGATAGTCTAATTCATTCGAAGACATTGCTAATAACATGATATTATTGACAGCAGTGTAATAATATAAAATATCACTCAATGCTCGTTTCCCTAACTCGCGCAAAAAATTGTCGGCAATGGGGTCGTTTTAGGTCCGGAGTGGAAACTACCTACTCACCTACCTACCCGTAGTAGTGTAAGTTACCTACCTACCCTAGATTAATCAAATATATATTAATATATTGATATATAGTAACTATTATTCATATTTAATCTATTAAACCCACTTCAATTTGTATGTTACTAATGTTGTTACAGTGGTGGGCCCTCGAAATGCTTTTTTGAATTAGGAAGAAGAATGAAGTTTATTATTTGAATCTTACTTATATCACTGCCCGGCTCAATAATGAGTGTGTGCTCCCTCCTCATCAATACACTCATTAACTCTATTTACTATTGATTTGTAAAGTGCTTCAATCACATCAAGGCCTGGTTGAGCCTTGGATAGCTGTGCTACAATAATTAACGTATATAACTCTGTATATACTTCAATAATAAGTTTCAACTTTACCTAACGTTGTATAATTTAACAATCAAGAAAATTGATTTCTCATTATGAAATGGAAGTGGAAGATCATAAGTAAAATAACTGTTGTTTTAGAGTAGCATCAATATATTATTTAATGCTGGGCCCGACTAACCCACTTGATTCCATTCTTCAAGAAACAAAAATGCATTCATTATTTGAATATTGAGAATGAAAGCAACTGTAACTACCTGAATTATAATTCTAATTAAGCGAAGTACCAATACTTCATCTTGAGCTCCCGGTTGAGATTGAAAGAAAAAGTCCTCCATTGTTTTTCGTGATTAAGAAATACCTAAAATCGTTCAGATTGACCAGTTGAAGATGAACACCGAGGTCCTCTGCAGGTCCAGTGCTTGCGCTACTAGTTATAAATTACATATTGCGTCCGTATACCAATCATTGGATCCTCTTATTCTTTTCTCCAATCAGGCTTAACTACCATATATTTTCGAGATAAAATCTTTCATAAATTAATTTTGTTGACTAAAACGTAGAAATTACACAGGGACATCTTAAACAAGTGATATAACTAGTTCAGATTGGTACAATATTTTATGAATTCATCCGTTGGACCCAGAAATGAAGAGAATACAAACGCTTCAGAACTGCCCAAGTTTGTTAAGTGAATTAGTTGACCTTCCCTAAACATCTTCTACCGCGTTTATTTTTGTCATTGCCGTCCTTTTATTGCATGTGGTAATTTCTATTTTTCCTTTTTGGAATATTAAATACCGACTTTGAATAGTCGATTATGGTCTAATACGATCGAAATCATATTTTTGGCCCTCTTGTGTTAATGAGTAGTTCATGAATAATCTCCAACTTGAGATTATTTATTGGAATTTGTCATCCGCATTAGAAGTGGCAAAATATTTTAATATATAATTACTCACATAGTAAACAAGAAAAAGCAATTCCACCTCCCATAACTGTATAAGTTTCATTCATTATTTATGAAAGTGAAAAAATATAAATTGTATATATCGTATATATGAAAAATATTATAATATTAATATAATATTAATATTATTCTTGTCTTTATCTCTTGTACATAGTAGGTTAAAAACCGCCATTTGGTCAAATATACACAACCATCAAAAACCGTCAATCAAAAACCGCAATCCATCGTTTTGGGGTCCTTAATCATTTATTTAATCAACAAAGTCTCCATGAATAGAATCATAAATTATACATTATTTACGATTTGAGTGTGATATTATTCTAGTACATTGCACAACAGTTTTCTTACGCAATCTGCTTTCAGATTTATAATTGTATTCATTACTCAATCATTACTCAAAACTTTTATCATTATATTTTGATTGTTTTGTATATTTTGTTATATTTTATATTTTAACATAAATATAATATTTATCATATGTTGATGATACAAATACGGTCAAAGGTTATGGAAATCACACGAAATATATATAGTGATGCATTTATAATACAAAACTAATATGAACTAATTGTGAAATACACAAAATGATAATATGAGGTTTGCATATATTTATGACTGTATCAAAATCAAGTCATTTAGCGTTAATTATTATTAGTTATACAGCATTACAACAAAGTTTTAATCTAAATACATATTTTAAGATTGTTTACAGATTTATACCTAAAATAATAATTGCATATATATTGCATAATATCATAAATCCTGTGAATGAATTAAACTACTCCATCTCGCAGATGTTAACCAAGGAATACAAGATCTGGACGGAATCCGACAGATAATAACTTATAACGGCAATATAATAATCAAAAAGAAAGTGCGGCCAGGTGGACTGGGACGAGGTGACCAAGTGCATGCCCAGCCGTAGCAGACAGCAGTGCAAGTCGTACTTCATGAACATCATGAAGAAGGACTGCGACGTGAAGATGGTCAAGTACCACACCTGGACGGAGCAAGAAGTAAATATTTTGTTAACTTAAGCCGAAGTTGAGCACAAGAACTGGGAGGTCATAAAACACAACTACTTTCCAAATCTCTCGTCTCACCAAATCCAGGCAAAATACTCATATTTGCAGTTACAATAGGCAAAAGCTCAAATAAAATTGATAAATAGCATACCTTAGATTTAAATGTCGTAATATAATAACTTATTTGATTACTTAACTAATTAAACTCTTGTTTCTCAGCTGCAGAGCTTGCTGAGTGCTGTGAGTTAGTGAACTGTCTTTTTATTCATTGTTATATTAATAATATTTATCTAAATAGTTCACACGTCTTTTCTTTCAAGAAAATCCGAAAATTCGGAGTGCGGTTTAACTTTTTCGAGTTATTGCAGTTGTGCTACGTATAATTTTTCTTCCTTATGTTTCTTTCCGTTCATTTTAGCTTCCATTTCTTCTATTGTTTCGGGGTCTATTTTCTTTTGGGTTAGTTGTTTTGTGTATTTCTTTAAGTATGCAATATACAAAAGTGCTCCGATGAACGCGTCGAATAGCATCAGTTAAATCATGTAAACATTGAATTCGACCCGTTTCTTCGTGAGGCATCCTGCTGTGAGGCTCCCAATCACCAGAATCCAGTTACATATACTCTAAACTAGCTCCACATGCTTAAACTTTGAGAATTCAATCAGTGGTAGAACGAATCTGTAAGGTACTTGCAGCGTCCACAGACCAGCATGACGTGCGAATGACGCCCTACTTATAATAAATTCGTCTTTGAATTAAAATTTGTAAGCCACCAGACCCGGAATAAAAGTAGCAAAGACTGCCCCCGTGATAAACGTTAATAAGCAAATAATAAAACAGCCCTTAAAAAGAAATTCCCTTACGCGTGTGATGTTGTCCGTTTTAACGTTGATTGAAAACAACGGACGTAGTTAAGACTCTGCCTGAACGGAGAAGCTGCTCACAACTTTCGCGTAGAAACGGGTCATTTCGCACCCAATAATACCTGAGCGGGCAAATATTGGAACCTTTTCCCAGTAAGAGTTGTACAAAGAGATGATTCCGCAGCAGAGGAAGGGCTCACAGGCGTGCCTTATGATGTGTGGAACGGACATTGAACCGGTTTAAAGGGTTAACTTCAGCCTGAAGGGGATGAAATTAGCAAGCTTCAATTTTAATGGATTCTAATTCATGATGTCCTGGATTTAATGCTTCTTAGGCTGCGAAAAATGAGCAATTAAGGAGTAAATTGGGTATAAAGTAGCCATTGTGTAGCTGAACAGCTCGACTAAACCGAATATGAGATAATAATTCGGATTTGCAATTACACCCGCATCCACGAAAAATATTAGCAAAGAAATTAATAAAATTAAACCAGTACCGTGTATTATGTCCATAAATAGCGCGGCGTGGTGCCTTGACTCAATAAGCATTATTTCACGATAAAAACAAAACGCACTTCTGCCCACAAGGCCGCCATATACTTGAATTGCAACATAATAATGCACATATTCATTATTCGTAAATATTGTTGAGATTTATTTCGTAAAATAACCAAAACTGAATGCTACGGCTAAGCCAGTCAAATAAAATATAACAAGAACACAACCAAAATAAGCTTTGGCAGCGTTTTTCTGTTTATTTTAAAGCAAGCTCATCAAATTGCCACGAGATGCACTTATTATACCTTGAGCATATACGATAGTAATAAAATCAATAAATGGTTAAACAGCTATTATGGAATATGTCTCTTCCCAAAGCTTATGTTATATGAAATTATAAAACATAGCTCTAGCGAGTTACGTAAATATTGTAGATATTGCTAATAGCACATAATGCTACCATAATATTTTTTTCATCGGCATTGTAACATAGTCTAAACCTTTTCTTTCAAATAGTGACTATGAAACAGTAGATTTAAATGAAGAAGAAACTGAACTTGAGTTATTTTTAGAAGATGATTTGTCTGACATTGAAGTGAAAATCAAATTATAAATTAAAATTCATTTTGTAATACAATTAACCAATTGTAATACAAATAAATATTAAAAAATATCAAGCTGTTTAAATAGTGTATTTCTTTAATAATTACATTATAATATGATGGATTTCTGTAATATAAGTAAATATTTATATTGACTTCATTTCTTTCAGAAAACAGTTGTTTCAGTTTTAGTCTCAACCTTCTGTTTAACATTTTCATAATTTTTGACAGTAGCATCATATGCGACAATCAAAGAGTTATATAAATCCAAAAAGCTGTTCTTGAAATTTTATATTTAACTCAAATCAAACTAAACTAACGTCTTAGCAATATCGTACAGTTTTCTTTTCTGAAGCTTGACAACAAGTTTGCCTCTTGTAGCATGATAGTAAAGAAGATTTTCTAATACTTTAGAAATACCTTCTTCCATTCCACCAACAACTTGATCCATTTCTTCTTACATCTTATCCAATTCTTATCCACCAGGAACAGCTACATAAAACCAACGCTTGACATTTTCTAAAAGACCAGCTAAATCAGTGGCATGTGTTCGTATAAACTCCTCAACTTCAAAAATAGCTTAGTCTGGAGTTGAAAGAAGTTAAATGGGTACAGTTAGATCTTATGATGGTTGTAACAATTCTTTAAACTTTTACTCAAGCTGTTTTGAAAATGCTGGTTGTAGTAGTGGACATGTCTTCAATAAGGCATCAAACTACATTGCACGTTGTGGTATGTCGACGTATATTTAACGCTCTATTTCGGCTTCAAATACAGATAAACGTTTAGTGATTTAAGAAGCTAACTACTCTTCTATTGGCGATAAATTTTTCATACTATTATGTGGAGTGTGAGAAGGATTTGGTAAATAGCGACAAATTTTTTATTAAAACTCTATATTTGTATTATAAAACTGTAGGCTTGCACGCATGAATTGTAATTTGCATAATTACTTTGAAGACTATATAGTTATGTTATATACTATAATTACAGTATGAATAAATACACATCGCTTTAATCTAAGCGCTCATATTAAGATAAACATGATAAATATTATTATACATATTTTAAAATATATTTACAATAATTTGTTATTAAATATATTATAGTACAACCCACTTCTTTCTTGTAAATGAACGCAGAGCAATTTCATAATATATTGATGATTATCAAAGACTCAAAAGATTCCAACGAAATATATCAAGCCGAAACAGCATATAAGGCTTTTAGAGAAATTACTCCATCAGATAATTTCTTGTAACTTTTAATTAACGAAATTGTTACCAAGTCCGAAGTGCAAACCCACGCTATTGTTCTCTTAAGACAGGACATGGACAAGAATGGAACAAATTCTGCAATCTACCGTTTGTCAGAGTACCAGATTGGCCGTTAGATAATGATCCAGCTCTTGATGTACTTAGCTGAGAATCCAAACAGCATTTTAGTCCAAGCAATAGCTATATACATTCAATCTGAGCTCTAAGAAAAGCGCTTGTTCCAGGAAGCTTTCCAATTTGTTATGCAGGGTATTGAGAGCCAAAACACTGAGGTTAGAGAGTGTGTAACCACATTAATCCAAATTCTGTCCAACGTAGCCAATGAAAAATTAGTTGAGTATCAATTTGACTTTTTGGGCTTCTTGAACAAGGCCATCGAGGATACCTCCGACAAAGTTGCTTTCCAGGCCATCAAGTCTCTTTCAATGATGATAGTTCAGGGCTTCGACCTTGACGGAAAATCCGCCTTTCCACCAGAAGTCACCGGTCAAATCACCCTTGCCATCCTAAACCGTATTTCAAAGTCAATTCAAGCAGCCTCCATTGACATGTCCATAAAGATGCTCTCCGCGTTCAAGGACGCCATTGAAGTTGAAGGAGAGTCCTTCATCTTCCAGTTCAACGAGATAATGACCTTCCTCGAGCAAATAATGGCCTCTGATCTCGACGAGAACCTCAAGAAAGTAGCCGTTCAGATCTTCTCCGAACTCACCGAGCACTGCCTCCAAATAAAGAAAATGCAAAGAGAACGCATCCAGTCGTTCATGGCCAAGTACATTATTCCAAACTTAGTTCCAACCGAAGTGCAAATTCAAACCTGGATGGAATCCGAGAAGGACTTCGAATTCGCCGACAACAGCATTCAAGAGTTCTGCATGGAATGCATCGGCTCATCCGCATACATACTCGGTAAACAAATCGTCGCCCCACTGATTCACGACGTTATACAATAAGCTCTGCAAAGCAGCCAATGGTAAGTCGTTATCGCCGCTATCATCGCAATGGCAACCGGTGGTCAAGGCATGGAGGACGTTATCAACCAAAAGGAAGTCAAATACTACACCGAAGCTTTAGTCAAATTCAGCTAACACACCCACCCAAAGGTCAGATATGAAGTACTTGCCGCACTCACTGTTCTTTCAACCACATTCGCCACCAAAATCACCAAGTATCACGCTCAAATCTTCCCAATGCTGTTCAGATTGCACAACGATCCAGTAAAAAAGGTCGCCGTTCACGCCTCAACGGCCATGATCAACTTTGTCAGCAAACTTGACTACGAAGAAACATACATGTACCTCGAAAACGTCAAGGAAATGATTGAACTCTGCTGGGGTGGTAACATGGTCCAATAAGCCAACGCCTTATCCCTTCTCAACTCCCTTTGCGAGATCGTTGACGAAGAAGATTTAACTCCATTGTTGTACAAATTTATGCCAAATGTATTTGAACAGTTCGTTGGCACAATGAACGCCATCACTTCCCAGGGCGAGTTCTCTCAGGAAGAAAACCTCTACATCACTTCAATCGTTCAGCTCATTGCTTAAGCTGCTTCTTCCGTTACTGAGTTATTCAATGACTAAATAGATCAGATAATGAAGAACCTGTGCTTGATTGCTCAGAGATCCTTGGCTCAAACTGAGCATGAGATATTCGGCCAGACCATGGATTCCATGATGCAATTGGCTGATCACTTCGCCGGAAAGATGGAGTCTTATGTCCAACAATTGTGGCCCACTTTCGCCGAGTTGCTTCAGAAGGATATTTACGAGGTTCTCTCTGACGTGAAGCACGAGGGTCAGACTGTTACCAACGACCACGTTGTAGCCCAGCAGCAAGCTGTGTTGTCATTCGTTGCTACTTTTTGTGAGCAGAATCCAAACGGTCTCAAGCCGGTCTTTGATCAGATATACCAGATTCTGAGCAATAAGGTCTGTGTTGGTTCCCAAATGGCCATCACTGTCCTTTTGTGCCAGGCTGAGTTATTAAACATGTCTGACGAGCCGATAGCTGTGCACAATCAGATTTTCAGACATTTCATCGACCAGATCTATCCAGGTGCTGATAACTTGGAGAAGACGGTCACCATAACCGATCTTGACGAGGCTCATGACGCCGCTCAGTGCCTTTCCTGCTATATCCGCCACTATTTGCGTGCTCACTTGAAGCACAACGACCCGAACTTCCAGGAAACAGCCGGAAAGTTCTTCGAGGTTCTTTCTTTCTTGCACGCGAAGACTATGGAGCTGTTCAAGATTCAGATGGAGGACGTGGGCGAGTGCGAGGAGCAGGAGGAAAAGGATGCTGAAACCGAGCAGCTCTACGACGTGTTCACGGACGCGATTGAAGCCATCGGCGAGGCCTACGGTCAGTTCATGCTCGAGTTCAAGCAGAACATCCCGTTCGACCTCCTTAAGAAGTTCGTGGCTGTTGCCTCGCAGCTCTTCGCGGCTGGGGTGGAGTCCACGCCCGGAATCAGCGTCTCCATCGTCGGCTACAAGATGTTCTCGGACATAGCCGAGTACATGGACGCCCAAGTGACTTAAACTGTGTTCGCGAACATCCTTGACCCCCTTATAAACTACCTGAAGTGCAAGGACCACAGAATCGTTTAATGCACCTACTATTTACTTTACATGTACGTCAAGCGCACTCTGGACCCGGTCATCGCGAACAACGCCGACATCCTGAACCAGGCCATTCAACTCATGAACGAGCTGAAAGAGGACGGGTCTGAAACGGCCCTGAACGCATACGACAACATCTGCAGCTACTTATGCGTTTCTGGACTGATCGCCAAACAAACGGTCGCGTTCTGGGGACCACTCATGGACTATTTGAGCCAAATGGAGAGCGACTCGAACGAAATCGAGCACGTTCTGTACTTCCTGGTTGAATAATCAAGCAGCTCAGAACTAATATAGATCAAAGAGCAAGTGTGCCAGGTAATCGTAAACCTCTTCTTCGGAAAATGCTACTCGCACATCAAAAAACACAACCAAGAAATCATGCAACAAATACGCCCATACCTACAACAATGCGGACAAATCGCCCAAAAAGCCGTCACAAAAGGAAGTGACTTCGTCAAGAAAAACTGGGCCAACTTCTGGTGAGCTATTTTATATCATCTGTATTATAAATATTGTGATTCTATTGTATCTGAAACCATAATTAAAACCGATAGCATTTACTCAGAATATTGGAAATTACTTTCCCAATATCCATTCTAAAATATATAATTTTTTAATTTTTGCTAACTATTAAAGCTGCTGAAGAATATAACATAAAGTAGAATAGTGAATCCAAATCTTGTCCCATAAAAGAAAATAGTTGAGAATATACCATTTAACGACATTTTTCGATTAATTATTTGTTTCCACTTCTTATTTCAATTAATGTTGGAAACTAATGTGGTTATTTTCCAGTCGTGTGCGATTGTGATAATCGCGCTGGTTGCGGCTTTGGGTGGTTGGATACCATATATGTTTTCCAACAGCAAGAAGTTCGACACCATAATGTCGAATTTGAATTGTGCTTCTGGTGGTGTACTCATGGGTGTTGCTTTGTTGCACATATTCCCCGAGACCGGCGAGACTTTGAACGCAAAATCTGGTGGTTTCCCCCTCAGCTACTGTGTGACCTTCATCGGCATCATGCTCATGGTGATAATGCTCAAAATCGGCCACAACCATCAGCACGGTGAGCATGACCACTCTCATGACCATTCTCATGAACACGAGGAAACTGTAAGCCTCGTTAAGGAAGGAGACGTCCTCGACGACTGCGAGTGCGGTCACGACCACGAACACGAAACTGAACAGCAAGCACCAAAGAAGAAGTGGTAGGCGGTGATCATGCTCATGATCGGGTTGTTTATTCACGACGTATCCGAAGGCTTCGCACTAGGATTTACTCAAGAACTGATGCCGGGCGTTTACCTCTTCAGCGCCATTATCCTTCACAAGTGGTGCGACGTTACCTGCTAAGTAATATGCGGGATAAGGGAGGGCCTTACTAAAAAAGAGAACATATACACAATGATTCCATTAGTTCTGGCCTCACCTGTGGCCGAACTGATCGCGTTTCTCATTGTGCTGAACACGGACAACGCTGGAGAAAGCATCGGACTGAAAATAACTGAAGACCTTTTCATGTCGTTCGCGTGCGGGACGTTTTTGGCCATCTGCTTCGTTGAAATCATCGGACAAGAATTCAACTCGGAAGACAAAAAGAAAGTTTTCATTAAGGCGTCTTATTTACTCGCAGGATTCACCATTGTCGCCATCAGCAGCATCGTCGAAGCAGTCACCGAAGAAGAATGAGAGAAGCACAAAATTATATATAAGTTATCATAAATAATAACATGGCTCACTCAACAACATCATAAATTTATGTAATTATAAGAGAAAATACAAATTACAAACAAATTATCACATTTAATCATAAATATAAAAATAACGGTTTAATATGTTATCACACCACTTCCTGTAAATGAACAAAGAACAGTTTACTGAACTAATTAAGAAACTTCAAAGTCCAATGAACCAACAAGAAAGAACTCAAGTTGAATAAATTTATTACCAACTTCGAGACACAAATCCTTCAGATAATTTTGTGGAATTAATGTTTAACGAAATTATTACTCCCTCATCAATCCAAGGATTTTGCCAAGTTTTATTCCGTTAAGACATAGATACTAATGGAAACTTATGTGCTTTAAAACGTTCCTAAAATGACAGACAGGTAATCATAACCATATTATCATACATGGCCTAGAATCCAAGCCTTTTGCTTGCTCAATTTGTAGGTGCTTATGCTCTTTTAGAAATAACGAATCAAAGACCTATATAAGAAGTATTTGACTACATTGAATAAGGTCATAACAGTAACAACACAGAGATATAGCTTAACGTATTATCATTAGTATCTTTACTAGCTATATCTGGAGCTAATGCATTTCCATTCAATTTATTAGAATTTCTCCAATAATCTTTATCAAATCCTGTTGATGCTATTGCAACAAATGCTATATCTTGCTTATTGAGTTTATTAACATCAGATTTAGTTAAAGTCGAAAAATTATTGACAAACTAGGTAAAAACATAAATTTGTATGGCTGTTCTCTAACGCGTAGTGTAAACATTGTAAAATAATAATTAGGCTCAAGCTGAAAAATAGCTTAAAGCCTTTTGCTAAATAGTTGGATAACAAGCTGATCATCTAGTTAATCAATTCACAGATGTAATAGCACTTTTGAAGTAAATAGTACTTGCGGAAGTTTCTGAAAAAATAAAAACGGAAGCCATCTATATATTTGAAAATATTTGTGGTGCTACTGATTAAATGAAAAAGAAACTAACAGGATAAGTATTGGATTTTGTTCAATGTTGTGTTATTCCTAATCTAGTTATGTCAGATGCTGATTTTAATAATTGGGCTAATTAAGAAGAATATGATTTTGAAGATGATAGTATTAGAGCAGCTTGTGAAAATTGTTCTGAAACGGTGTCTTAAAAAATTGGTAAGTAAATTATTTTAAGTCTGTACACCGATTTGTTTAATGGCGAATCTATTCAATAAAAATTTATTGCATTAGACTTTTTAAGATTTACATTAGAAGGAATCGCTCATGTTCTTAAAAAATCGGAAATTAAAGTATTGGTTGAAAAAGTAATAGCTCTAACCTTGGATGAAAATCCTCGTATTAGATATGATGCATTGGATTGTATCGGTTAAATGACAGATGATATTGGCGAAGTTTTGAATGAATTCCATCAATAAATAATGGGTTCCTGTTTCTAAAGAGTAAATGATTAAAATGTATTGGTATAAAGACACGCTTTAATTGTCATAGCTTAAGTTATAGACTTATTTGAACAAAACGAGTTATATGAACACAAAGATTAATTGATTATTTTAACAGAAAACTTGTTTGTATAAGAAGATATGAAAAAGAAAACAGCAGGCGTTAAATTGTTAAGCTAGCTTTGTGAAGGGCTTGATGAATCAGATTTACTATCAACATTAAGTAAGCTTGTTCCAGATGTTCTGTAGTAATTTTTTAAAGCTGTATAAATCATTCAACAAAACGAACTTTTGAAAGAACAAACAGATTATTTGGAAGGAATTTTAGATTGTATTAAATAAGCTATTGATGCTGTTCCTCACATGTTTGCTGGTATTGTTGATGATATTATGTCAAATTTAATCTAAGTACTAGTTTATTCGGAGTCTATGGTTTACTACGGATGCTATTTATCAGCTATGCAATGTACATTCAAAATATCTGAACATTTTGAAACTCAAAAATATGTTGAGTAGGTATATAAAATTTTAATCAAAACATTAAACAATCAATGTATTACATCATCATCAAAACCAGAAGAAGAAGGTGAAACATTTTTGGATAAAAATTAAGTGGCCATGCAAACATAGGCACTAATAACCTTATCATAGCTTATTGATAAATATCCTTAATGTTTTGGTTTATATTTGACGGAAATTTATAAAACACTTAAAGATTTTATCTGTGTTGATGTTGATGATTAAACAGCATCTAAATTAGACTGCATATGTGAATTGTTAAAAGTACCAGATGCATGTAACATGGAATTTGAACCAGTTCACAAATAACTTATGCCTGATTTAATAAAATATACTAATATAAAATTAGATGATACATATTTATCCCTTAAAAATATCGGAGATTAAGCTGAATCTGTGTAAATATATGTTAAAGCATATTATTCTCATTATAAAATTCATGGTGAAAGTAGCTTTGAATAAACTGTAAATGAATTTTTCAACATATTAGAATAATTATGGATCAATATCGGTTAAATGTTCAAATAAGAATTCGAAGAAATTGAATAAGACGACGAGTTAGATTAAGAAGAAGCACTAGCGCACTTTGAAGGATTATATTAAGAACATAAAGAAGCAGTTGATGCCATTGGTGGTTGTTTAAGTGCAATAATTGTATCAGCCGGTACTTCTGATATAAATATGTCATCAAGAGTTATTGGTTTGTGTATGAAATTCCTTGAACTCGGAACAGCATCAACACCTGGAATCACTGCTACCATTGAAGCTTTTGGAATATTTGGAGACATATTTATTCATTCTGAATAAAATCAAGCTAATACTCTAATGCAAAGCATATATCCTGGTCTTACATCTATAATACTTAACTAGACAGATGATTTTGATCTTTTAAATGCAGCATATTTATCGTTATCACATTATTTGTTAAGATCAAGGAGTGCTTTAGCAGCCAATAATGGTGATCTTTTGAATAAATCCGTTGAATATTTAAATAATCTTAAAGAATTTGGAAGAGAAGAAACTGAATAATTATTTGACCAAATTGTAAATTACTTAGTTATTTCTGGTGATATATTGAATTAAAATGAAGATTATTGGAAAGCTTTATTAAACTATGCTAAAGAAATGAAGTCAGATCCACAAATTATTGCTGACACAGTTTCATTTGTATCAGGGTTATAATTTAGTTAAGAAACTACATAATTATAAGTAGCATGCCTGTCATAATTACTATTTGGAAATTATTATAATAACATTGTAAAGAATGCAGAAAATTAATAAATACTAATTTCCATAAGAGATTTATTGAAGCAACATCATTTAATAGTTTAGAATACAATTTAAAATATGGGTGAGTATGCTCAAAAGAACGCCACTGGTTTCTTTATGTGAAAATAAATTTATTATTAATTAGTAGTTAAACTTTCATTTAATAATTTGTACTGATTTTATAAATAATGATTATTTAAAATTATGTTATGATTCAAACTCAATACATTCCTTCAAATCCTTTAACACCGGGTATTCTTCTATATCTCTCAAAATTCTTAATAGTCACGTCGTAACCGATGATTAATTGATTATAAAGTTCACCAAACCCATTTTAAATTTCTGTGACTTAACCTATATCGTGTTAAACGAGAGTTTTAGCTACATCAAATAATTTTCTTTTGGTTAACTTGTTAAATAATCTTTATCTTGTAGAATGAAAACTTAATATTCTTTGTATAAGTTGGTTGCCAATATCATCAGTTTATGTCAATGCAGTCACAATATCTGACAGATATTACAGTTAATCTTCACTGGCATCACAAACAGTAATCCAAGCTTTTATTTGCTCAGTAATTTTTAATATTTCTCTGATATTCTCTCTTACAAAATCTTCAAATTCATATATTTATGGCAATGGTTCTGAATAGAAGTCTATAATTGGGTTCATGTCAATAGTGTCGCTAGTTTTAGGTAATAACTTTTCATTAAGTTATTGTTAAAGTTATTGAATGAAACTTTGTTAAAAGTATTTATTAGATTTGAGTATCTCTTGTAAATCAACAGCCTTTTGGGGTAGCATAACATAAATTAGTTATTCGGCTTCTTGACCAAGCAGTTCAGCTCTTTTTTCCATTTGAAATAACATTATTTAGGTCTCAGGTGCTGCCTTCATTTGAAGTGGATTGGAGGTTTGGAGTGTCAAAATATATAAAAGTTCAATATAATTTCTTTAACCTTCCAATTTGTTTAATCTTCCACTTTCATTATTTTTCTAACAAGGCTGGAGACCCAGAAGCAATCGACTATATCCCCAATTACGATTAAATGATTGGAGAAATTTTGTTATAAATATGAGTTTGTAATTCGGTTTGTAATATTCATTGATTCTAACTAAAAATTTTGTTTGATATAGATAGAGTGAGTCAGTTTGATTGTTTAAATTTAATATCGAGTATAAGATAACAAATTGAACATAAATATAAGTTTAACTTATAAATACTTATAAAGGACATAACAACTTATATCATATAAGTTGTAGTTGTTATAGGATGTAAGTTATATCCTGTACTTTTATTACGATATAATATTTTACGGTTACCCAATTTTTGCCATAGTACGTAACACTATGTGTTTGGAGTGTATTAATATAAATTGTTTTAATTTTAGAATTATTATAAATATTAATAATATGATATTAAAATTATTATATTTCATGTATTTCAACTTATATTCAAATATATATCAAATTTTAAACGTAATATAATAAGTAGCCATAGTATATTGATTCCTTTATATAGAAGAAATAATCATAACTAGATACTACTATCATTACATTATCTACCTGTAGTACTTTAAACTGAAATGATTATAAACATAAGTTTAAATTCCACTTTTTCTACAAATATTCATTAACACCAGTTTTCTAACGGCGTGTGAGATTATTGCTGTATGGAAGATTTATGAGTCATATCGTATTAATACAGACTTTTAACAAAATTCTATGTATCATTTTTATCATCATAACTGATTTAGCTTTCATCATTTTGGGAATGAAAATTGTTTTGGGTCATAACAAAATATTATGTTGTTGACATATAATGATATATAAATCTCTTTTGATTTTACTTCACTTAATCTTCTTCACTAAATATATTCATAATTTAGTAAATTTCGGTGATTATAATAATTTGATATAGAAGAGATAAATGACGTATATAAGTATGTATTAGTATTAGTTGTATATAGAACTATATATTATAGCAACTTGAGATTAAAAGTCAATTACATAAATTTTCATAAATATAAATATTGAGTCTTGAAATAATAAAGAATACTGCTTTCATCAATAATGATTAATTACAAAATATATAATATATTATAGTAATCATAGACTTGTAAATATATTAGTGTCTGTCAAATCAAAAATATTATTTATGTACTAAAAATTTAAAAATTTCCCATGTATGAAATTCAATGCTATGTATAATATTAGTTAGATAAGTAAACAGTATTCGCACATTTAAATGATTAACATTGAAGGTACATTTTGAGCTTAATATAAATATTTTTAATTATTTAATAGTTAAAGTGGAAATGATAAAAAAATATGAACATGTATATGAATATATGTAATAATATTATATTTCCACATGTTTAATTATTACTAATATTCATTAAACTAATTTCCGCCTATTATAGCCAGAATTGAAATATCATTGATAATGATTAATTGAATGTGTATAAGTAATATTAACGATAAAATTATCATTTATATATGATTATATTTCTTTGGAAACAATGAAAACTAAAGAATTTAAAAATAATTAATAAATGATGAACATATATAGCATCACTGTAAGACTTCCTATGTATGAATCGTTCCTTTATTTCTACAATATTTATACCATTGGCCTAAAGTTCTTATCTCAGAGTTACGGGGACTTTCAAGATATAAGAGACCAGTTACTAAATGATAGATGGAATAAATGCAGTGTACATTATGTTTAAGCTTATACAAAACGTCATTATTATATTCATACAATTACTATGCATTATAGCCTATTAGCAACAGTTTTATGATACTATTCAAGATAGAATTGCGTCCATCATCAGGAAATAGTGATATAATTCATTTGATTTTTCAATTTTAACTTTTATTGCAGTAAATGATATTTTATATTATTTACTGAATAGTAATATATTTCCACTTCACAATGGATGCTATAACATCATCAGCTATTGAAGCTATATCAAATATACAATTGTAATATACAGTATATACGTTAATACTTTGACTAAACTGCAATTAAGGAGAATTATGGTACTGTTAGTTTTGAAATTAGTAAATAGGTGTGTTATTCAGTTGGCACAACATTCCATGTATGAAATAAAATTAAAATCTCAAAAAATCACGACCGTACTTCAAACAAGATTTTTCCAGTGGTTATAATTAAATATCAGCTAAAACGTAGTGTTACGTACTATTTTTTGCCCAATACCTAATTATTATTAATTAATAATAATACATATAATAATATTTTACATGTATTAGAATATTATAATAATCAAGATAATAATTATACATATTATAATATTTCGAGTAAGATCGAATGTATCGCAATGGAATAAAAAAGAAATTATAGTATTTCTTAAAATAAGAAACTATAAAAAGTTCATTCATTTTTGATGGTAGCGCGTTCAGTATGGACATGAGCTGCGAGACGAGCTGCAAACTGCTGTCGTAGGAGCTGATTTGTGGAGTCGCTTCTGGAATCTGACCCTGGTTCCTATTCTCTATCTGCACGTGTCTTACCTTCGCTTTTTCCAGCTAAAGCGACAGCGATGATGGAATCAACGGAACGCTCTCCATCCGCTTCGCAAGCTTAATGTTAGCTCTTGTCTGTTGTTGCTGCAGGTACGCGAACTTGGCATGGATCTGGTGTGAAGAGAGATTTGGAAAGTAGTTGTGTTCTATGACCTCCCAGTTCTTGTTTTCTATTTCTGCGCACTTCAAGAGCATGTTCACTTCCTGTTCCGTCCAGGTGTGGTACTTGACCATCTTCACGTCGCAGTCCACCTGGCCACACTTCCGCTTGGACTGTTCTATCGCGGCTATTAGCTGCTGCCTGTCTAGTTCCGTCCAGATCTTGTACTGCTTGCTTTGCATCTGGGAGGTGGAGTTATGTTTAATCCATGTTGGCACAGGAATACCGGAGCTAATTCTATTTCTGTGCGATAATGATTATATTAAAATACCATGGAAATAATACGATGTATTTACAAATAAATCAAAATAAACGACTTTCATTCCATTTCTTTGTCGAACAGTTTTTCCTCCCACTTCCTCTTCTGATTTACGCTCCCCGCGCAAACACCGAACGCGCAAAACGCACTAAACGGAAACACCAATAAAATGAAAACGAGTGGAACGATCAAAACCGGAATCTGGTAAAACTGTGACATTTGGAGCGGAGAAGAAGGAATTTAGTGATGGAAGTTTGAGGAGTGGAAAGAGTATATTGTGAAAGATAATTTAAACAGACTTAATTGATTTTTTGTAAAACCAAATAATTTATTCTTCTATATATTCTTCTTGTACATAACAACTTGGTGCGATTTGAAGTGTGAAGTAAAAAAAGATATACTTATAAAAAAAGTATACTTTTTCTTTTGTCCTATTATAAATCTGATATAAATAAATTTTATAAAATTCACTATATCAAAATTCAAATAGTACAAATTTGCCTTAATTTTAGACTGAACTGTCAACAAATACAATTTAGTAACTTGAAAGCGGCAACTCAACTATACTAAATCAAAAGACTTATAAAGCACACGCGAACAGGTATTGATCTCCTACTGGTAGTTGTATACTGATGAAACTGGTCAAAACTGAAGTTTTAATTGTATTTATATAAACGGTACGTTAAGTTATAATTCAAATCAATTGACGGATTATTATTAGGGACATACTGGATAACTCAAATAGCTTTTTAGAGTTAATATTATTATTTAGAAAATTCATGATACTAACAAAATGACATCTAAAATCTAATGTTCATAAATTTGAATTGAAATAGTTTGGATTATTTTCCTATTATATTGTTGAGTTAAGTGTATATGTCTAATGCCCAGCACCATTCATAAATAAATGTGTTGCTGTTCAAACCGTCATATTTTAGCTTACTCATTGTTACTAGCTTGGCACACTAGCTGTGAGGCGAAAACATAACCGTTTTAATACCTCTCAAGTACCCTAACTATTTTGTAATTTAAGAAAGATTTCTCAACTTCAAAGTTCATCTTGGACATAATGTTAGAATTTTGATTTTGACTCAATTAAGGAAGACTTAGATTTCATTTATATTTTGATATATAATTATTCCATGAGCCAATAAGATAACCTAATTATAATATTTAAGATATCTCATCAAACAAATCCAAACTAAATCTGACTTAGCGAAAAAATTTTATACTCTTGAAATAATAATAGCACAACGACGCAGTTATGGCTTTCGAATTATTCAAATATAGTAACATGTTGGTAGAACTGGGTTAGTTTTGCACTCATTTGTTTTTAAATTATAAGAAAAAATTGCTATAACTTTACTAATCGAGAACGTGTGGTGATTCTACTGAACTAAATACTTTATTGTGTTTACAGAAGTAACTACCCCCAGTATTGGTGTGCTTGGCGTTTTTGATATTAAAATAAATTTTACAAAAACTTACTTATTTGTTGAACTTCTAAATGACAGATGAATTCGAATTTACTAGGAAGTGGACGTTATGATTGTTGGACCTGAGGTATTCTGTGATTTAATTATTTACCGCAGTTTCGATTATTTGTTTTCAAAATCAGCTTCAAATCGTTGACAACAAAACGATAAATATTAATTTCAGGAAAAAGATAATATTTTGAACACGGTTACGGCACCTGCTACAAAAGCCCCTCAATTGATTCAAGATTAGAAATAAAAGTAATATTTTTATGTATCTAATCTCATTCGCTCGAAATATTCGCTCAATGTCAATGCCTTCTGTTTGTCTAAGATGTTGGGAACAAGCGATCTAGATCCATATGGAAATACCCTAGCCTTGAGAGGAGCCAATGAAAACTATCTTAACAATTTGTGGAAATTCTAAAATCTAAAAGTTGCATTTAAAATTACTGGACTTAATATAAAGTGAATCAAGACTCCAAACTATTGGCCACGAGTATTTTCTGGTGGACCGCCCACTATTTAGGTGTTTATGGAGTCAATTGGTAATTTTATAGGCATTATCCACATTTATTTCGTGGAGTGAAATATAATATTTTATTAATAGAATTTATATAAATCGTTGAATAATATAGAAAGTTTATGAAATATCTCAATATTCGCATCATTTTGTTATGTCTTCTTGTACTTATTGAGTCTGAGTACTTGTGTGAATGTCTTTAACATTTATCATTTTCACAATAAGTATCATTTTTGTATCATTTATAAATAAAATGACTCACTTAACCTTATCATCAGTACTAAGGCTCAATTCTATCATTCTATCTTCATCTCATAAGGAACTTACTCATTAGGAAAATAATACAAATACTAACTATCATTGACTTATATTTCCATAAGTTTAAGTATTTTTTGAATAATTTAAAACCGTTTTTCTTGATTTTTAGTGTTAATTCTATTTCAATAATTAATTTTTAAAGAATTTAATTCAATTCAACACAAAATAACGTAAAAGTAATATAATGTCTTTTTGAGATAGATATTTATTATTCAATTGTTTTACAATGTCCCATATAATGTCATGAAATTTAAAAGTGTCTACACCAATTGTAGACTTTCCATTTCAATGTCATCTACAACACCTATTTCTGTGTGTGACTCTACATACATTACAAACACTCAAACATATTTTGAAAAGAAAGGAATAAATTTGGTTATGATGCCACTTTACAAGTTAGCGTAATAACATATCATTTTGGGATTCTCTAATATTTATAATTTATTGTGTACATTAATTATGTATTATTACAGTTATTATCACTTAAAGAACGATGTTATTTCAATTCTCTTAATGACACCATTTCTTGACTTGCTAACAATAGTATATGCAAAGTCAATAATTGAATCATCTCGTAACAAACTAATGAGTTTACTTCAAAATAAACAAAGAAAGGCAGCTAATGACTTGATATCTGCTACAATAATAATATTTTACACAGCTGGAATAATATTTTCATCAATATTTAGTGTTTATGCAAATAAATTAACATCTTAGTTATCCGATGATCCAGAAATGTACAAGTATTTTAAAATTCATATGTAATTAAGTTTTATGGGAAGAAGTGCATTTTGCTTTTATAGAGAAATTATGATAATTGAGCAAAGATAGAATACAGCATTTTTAATGGATATGATAAATGGAACACTATCCCTATTAAATATGGCAATTTACACTGTACTTGTGAGCAATGGAACACTACCAGGTAATTGTTGTATTCAATTAGCTAAAATAGAAACACTAACTAATTTTGTGGCAACTTTGTATCCTATTTACACTTTAGGCGCAAAAAATTCTTCCTCTTTGAAATCTGATATATAATAGGTTTTGAATCATAATCCTTTTAAACTACGTTTATCTAACTTTTTTCCATGCAAATGCAAGCTACTATTATAAATTGGACTGAAATCTATATTATATATGTTCAAACATGCGCTAGAGCCGGTGTTGTGTACCGGAATAATGATGTTATATTTTGGATACATTAAAACGATACCCGTATGGAGCAAGTATGGAATGATGGGTTGTTAACTTACCAGAATTTTCTCTTAAATAGTTGGCTCGATATAGAACGAGACAGAGAAGCAGTTGCGTCATCTGTTTTCAATTAATATAAACGCTGGAAATATAAGCCGCGTGCGTAGCGTGTTATTAAAGGAATAATTTATAATGTTTATTATGTCTCTGTTGACCGGTGTGATTATGTTTGCACTGACATAACGTGTGTGTTTGAAATTCTTTGCGATTGATAACGAGTTTAAATTAGTCTAGACTAGTTTTTCCAAAAGCTCAGTTCTCTGGTGTCTTACTGTCCCGTTGCATTTCGTACAGCCCTTAATTGAAACTGAATTTAGAGACGTTGAGGGACTTTAAATTGTGTTGAGTTGGGTATTTGTTATTGGCTAGTTGCTTTTGTACGTTTTCAAGAAGAAAAGGGTTCAGTTCAACATTTTCATTCTCCAACTTATGTTGTTCCAGTCCTTCATCGGTGTTCTAGCACTAATTTCGTTTGTTATCAAATTCACTGACTAACTGAAGATGAAGAAAAACGGTAAGTGATGTTCGCAACTGTAATATTTAATTCAATAATCTATATTGTTAACTAATGATGCCTGTAAATCAAGGAAAATAACATTCCATTATATACAATAATATTAATAGTTGAAATAGATGGTGAATTCAATGATCGAAAAATTCGGGTCATTTAACAGCCGATGATCCCATACTAGCTCCAAACTGGAAGATATTCGTACGTGTAGTACTAGAGTAGAGACATTAATACAAACACAGCCACGCAACAAAACCGAAGGCTCAGCCGCCGTGCATAAAAAGTCACATATGGAAGAGTTATTAAATATCATAATCTGCACCACACCAACTTAGAAACACTAAAAACGGAATAAAGTTAGTACAAAACGTAACCTTTTAACGGGTCATCTGAATCAAGTATCGAGTAAATCGTGTACAACGAAGCAAAAAAGTAAGATAACAAGTAGGGGTGGTTTTGGTTCGCATTTTAAATTTTGGTGCGCAGGAATCATTTTGCGTATATCTACCTTATTAACTCAATAATTGCAAAAAGCTTGTAATAGTTAGGTTTCGCGATTGAATCAGAATCTATTAAACAGAAGATATTCTAATAGATCAAAAACATCACACCCACGATTTCCACGCGCTCACCCCGACCAGAGCAGCCGCGAAAACCGCCGTTCCGAGTACGAACCACTGGATGTTCTTCACCGGCTGCACCTGGCTCGCGTCGGTAGTCGTTTACACCGGGACCTTAGAGACCCCGATTTGGAGCACGCCGGTGACCGAGCCCGAGATCTCGTCCGTGAATTTCGTTATCTGCGCTCTCGAGAAGCCGTGGTTGAAGCAGTACAGGCCGTCGGCGTTTGGGTACTCGGCCTGGGCGGTGATATTCAGGAGGTTGGATGAGTAGAGACCAGAGTCGCCGAAGGAGAGCGTCAGCTATTGATTTGATTTTGAAGTGGAATCGCAAATGCTGGCGAGGCTTACGCAGGCCTGGGAGTCCATAATCTATGCGGAGGCGCTCTGCACGCAGCTGAGAGATAGCGTGGGCGAAAGCGGGAAGATCTTGGTGATTTTGCCGTCTTTGTAGATGAGCTGCTGCACGTTCAGATAGTAGTGCTGCAGCTCCTGGCCCTTTCCCAGCACGTCCCGGCAGTATTCTTCCTCCAGCGAATATTTGCAATCCAACCACTCCGAAGACGAGTTGAGCGTCTGAGACTCCGAGCGGAAGTCAACCGTGTACACCTGGCCGGCTCTGAAATCCTCGTACTGCTGGAAGATGACCCTGGTGATCATCTCGTCGTAGGCCGCTCCCACGAAAGTATTCATGTCGTTCTTGCAGCTCACCATCGCCGGGTTCATCTGGTTTGCCAGCAGCAGGGTGCTTCCGTAGATGGTCAGGCTCTGCCCGGAATAGCAGTCGAAGGTTGCCTGGAGGGTGTTCTTGACCTGGTTGGACTGGAATATCACGGAGTAGTTAGATACTCTCGTCAACGTCCCGTCTCGGCTCGGGATCTTTCCCGGAACGAAGTACTGCATTTGGTTGTACCCGAAACTGGAGGTCGCCAGGGTGTTCACCATGT